>CAUYSK010128686.1:0-31079 GCA_963575035.1 Avahi laniger
CAGCTGTTACAGACCTATTAATTGGAGAATACAATGAAAGGTTCACTGACTTGGAGAATCATGACATCAAACTCAAATTAGCATTTCAGCCTCACCTAATTTATATTACCAAGGCACCTAAAGAACTACAGATGGAATTGATTAAGCTCTCAGTAGATGACATTTTAAAGTCATTGATGCTAAGAAAGATCCAATTGAAATATGGAAAAATGCAGCAGAATACCCACGCCTTTGGTGACACGTCTGAAAAATGCTTTCTTACTTTGCAACCACTTACTGCTGAGAATCTGCATTCTCTTACGTAATCCAAATAAAATGACCCTTAAGGTCACAAGTGACTGATACTCAACTAAAAGGTCAACTGAAACTGTGGACCTCCATGCTGCATGTGCCTTCCAATAAAAAGCAGGCACAACGGTCATTAAAAGGTTAATTTTAAAAGTAATAAATACTTTTCAGTCTTTGAAATCATTAAGTACACAGTAGTTAGATTTTTACAAAATAATGCACATTTTTAAGTATATCTAGTTGAAGTTTCTTGAATGTGGCGTTATTTGATCACAGCTAAATTAATGTGGCCTTCCAACTTGAAAAGGTTCCCCACCCCCGCCCAAGAACCAGAACTTCTTGCTTTATGCTGCACTCCTCTACTGTCCCCATGCTCTGGTCACCTCTATGTGGGGACTGGAACAATGAGTCAAAGCTTTGCCTGTTGAGAAAGTGCTGACAAGTGACTTAAAGTGAACTGAATGTCCACAAATGACCTTGAGAACACAGTAAGTATTAATTTTGAGGTTACAGAAAAATATTAGTGAATGAATTCACAAATCTAGAATATCTATGTATACAAACACATCGATTATGTGTCTTCTTTTATATTTATACTTCTACCTATACTTATATCTATGTTGATATATACAATTGATTCTTATTAGTCATGTAGCCTTTTGTCTATATTTCAATAGTGTGGTACCTATTAGCCACCATTCTAGAACCTGTTCTCATATTTGAAACATGTAGGAAAAAATCACGCTAAGAAAAAAAAGTCAAATTAAAGTTAACATAGATATTAGAGCCTGACCTTATGTGAGACATTATTAATTTTATCACTACTCGATGGCATAGACATACAGCATGTAGTATATTCTTTAGTTTTTAATATATAAAGCAAAATATTTGTTGAAGCCTTCATTGCTAAGAAGTTAGATGAGCTTGAATATCTTTAAGGGTGCATTTAAGAGTCCTTCCTTCTCTTTTTCTAAATTTCCTCATTAGCTAAAATATTGGATCAAATTAAAGGGCAAGAGGATTTACAGCTAAAAAGAATTAATGTTCTGCAAATTTGAGGACCGAAATGAGGTCAAGATTGTTAAGGATAGGAAATCTAAAGGGGTTGAAAGATCAGCATGTATGGATCCAGGGTGGCCTTTGTTCTCTACAAACTCAGCCAAGAAAATAAACTGCAGTGCTTAATCACCACATATCTAATATAGAATGAAAATGCTAATAAACAAACAAAAATGGAACAAAGAAAACAGCATCTTAAGCAGACAAATATTTGCATCTGAAATTTATTTCTGACTTAAGAAGTTGTTGGACTTATTTCCTGGAACAGCAGCCTGTGGAAATTAAGAAAAAAATACTTTCACTTACCTTCTCTTTCTTTCATTTTCTTGGAAATTTTCTCACCTTTAATTAAGTAGTTTCTAGAACTACAGTGGCAAGATTCATGGTCCTGGGTGTTGGATGCTTGCAGTTGAGATAAACAGCCTGTGTTCATTCAAGTTTGCAGCATATGCCCCAGGGAAGGAGGGTGGGTAAGAGTCTGGTGGAGCCCAGCTCACTAAGATGCCCTTTTAACATTTGGGGCTAAACCCTGGAATAATTGCAAAGGAGTGTCTTCTCCCCTTCTACCCCCCTCCATCATTGATCTGCATATATATTTTTATCAGGATCTTCATGGGAAGAAATGCTTGATCAGGGATATCATTTGGTTGTTCAGGGATCTGCTGACCACCATGCCATTTCTAAGTGACATTTATGCGTACATCCACATTAAGATCGTATTCTAGCATTCACATTGAGCCTGTGAGTCTGCTTGATTCCTAATTCTATGTTATTTTATCTATAACTCTCTATCTTCAGATTTACTGGTCGTCTTTTGGTGTCTTATATTAGTAGTCCTCCTCTCTCTTCTCATGATATTAATGTAAGTTTTTCATGTTCTAATTACCTTCTTTTCTATGGTCAAAATGTACACTGGCACAATGCGCTCTCAGCCTAATGTCAATAGAATTCTTTAAACATAGCACGTGGGATTCATGGATCTAACTACTCTTTAAAGTTTTGTAAAATTTGTATGTTTATGTGCATGTATGTGTGTTTTACATTATTTTGGAAGAGAATCCAAAGATTTTATAATATTATTAAAGATTATCATGGTCTCTCTGAAATATTTTAAATACCACTGTTTTATAAAAAATACAGTAATGAGGGCCAGGTACAGTGGCTCACGCTTGTAATCCTAGCACTCTGGGAGGCTGAGGTGGGAGGATCATTTGAGGTCAGAAGTTTGAGACCAGCCTGAGCAAGAGCTAGACCCATCTCTACTAAAAATAGAAAAATTAGCCAAGCATGGTGCTACACGCTTGCAGTCCCAGCTACTCGGGAGGCTGAGACAGGAGGATCACTTGAGCTTAGGAGTGTGAGGTTGCTGTGAGCTAGGCTGACTCCATGGCACTCTAGCTTGGGCAATGGAGTGAAACTCTGTCTCAAAAAAAAAAAAAAATAGAGTAATGAGGAATATAATAATAATAAAACTGTAATATAACAAAACAATAAGCTCTACCATTTATTGATTTCTTAATATATTTTAAGTTACGCTGGGGGCTTTATATACATAAAATTAATTTGTGTAATAAACTAGTGTTTTAAAGATTAAGAAATTACACATATAGTAGCAACATTTATAGGGTGTTGAGCAGATAAGAGGGGGAGAAAGGGATGGGTATATTCACTCCTGATGGTTGCAGTGAGCACTGTCTGGGGAATGGACACACTTGAAGCTCTGACTCGGGTGGGGCAATATATGTAACCTAAACATTTGTACCCTCGTAATATGCTGAAATAAAACAAATCAAGAAAGAAAGAAAAAAAGAGATTAATTCTCAGAAAGATTAAATATCTTCCTTAAAGCCTCATGCCGAGCAGTGGCAGTGACAAGATTACACAAAGCTGTACGTGCCTGTGGTGCCTACTTCCTCAGCACACCGTCTAACCTCATCCGGGCATTGACTCAATGACTTGCTCAGTTTGATGTGTTCTCTCTTCCAGGACAGGGGACAGTTAATGTACATTTGCTGAGGAAAAAGAGTTCTGTTTAGCTCATCAGTGAGCGAGTAGTGATTATCTTCAGTTTTATCACTCTTCTTTAAGGTGACTCAGACTAAGCAGCAAAAGTATATACGCTCAAATGTGAACATGATTCCAAATTAAATTATTGTAATTGCATGTCTGTATCAAAATATTACATGTAGCCTATGTACAGCTATTGTGTATCCATAATAATTGAAAGTATAAAATTTAAAAATAAACTAAATTTTTGTAATCTCTTTATAATTAGAAACTACATATATCATTTTTTTTAAAAAAAGCTTTTATGGGAAGTCATATGAATATATGTCCAAAATAGATGAGATTTTTAAAACTTCATGCAAGGAATGGTCTTGGTCATCTATTCCATATCGCTTACTTGAAGGGTTCATTGAATTATTTCAGAACTACAATCTATTCCAGGATTGACCACTTGCTGCACTACTTTGTGTATAAAATGAAAAGATTTTTAGCACTCATTTTTTCTCAATCACAAGGAATAGAATTGTTTGACCAGGTGATCACTTTTTTTCATTCCTTTCCAATGCAAAATGATTTGTCTCAATTTTTGCACTTCCCCTCTCTTTCTCTGTCTTCTTGCTAGTTAAATGTATTGGCAGAACATTAACTGTCTGATTTTATCATATTCTACATCTCTCTCTCTCTCCCTCTCTCTTTCTGAGTGTGCATGTGATCAAATTATTACTTATGCAGCAACAACATTGTCAAATTAACTTTTACTCTTTTAACAACTGACTAGAAGCTTATATTACATGTGTACCACCTTTCTCTTAAACTATCTATATCTGAATATATATGCCAACTGAAATAAGCACTAAGCTCTTTGGAGAAGCACTTTGCCTATTTAGCTTGATAAATGCCTTCCGTGGTAAATAATTGCTGCCCTTTACAATTTTTCCCTCTAGGATAAACCTATAAAACAATAGATTAATTAAATAATTAAAAGTTTTAATTTGATTTCGTGGATGAATTGTGAGGTATGGTATATCGGCAATCTTTTTACATTTAAAAAAATGAAAACTAACAAAATACTCTCTTGAAACTCTAGCGAGGTGACAGAATGCAGTGTATAATTTGGGTCACTTTATCCAGCAATGCTTCAAGGATGAATTAAGATGGGATACAGTTTTATTTTTAGGTCTTAGGTTTGGAAAAAGACTTCAACAATTAATAAAAATTAATTTAAAATTGAAAAATTATTAATAGATACACAAATATCACAAATTATCTGTGAGACTGTGAGATTTCCTGAAACATAGTGTTGGGTTCAGCAATTATTTAGAAGCCCAAATGAATTTAATGAAAAACAAGTGGCTTTTGAAATTCACATGCTGTGGTGCATGTCAGCATGCATATATGCTTATGTGTACACACATATGATTTCTCAAATTTTTCTATTTGCTATAAAAGTTCATTAAGTCATATTTGCTATAAAAGTTCATTAAGTCATATGCATTTTTCATGTTATTTTGTGCACAGTGCCATGCTGAACATTGTGAGATACTTCCAGGGCCACATTCTGAAGAAAGGCAATAATCATCATATTGATTAAAGAGCTAATCATCATTAATATGATTGAGAAGTAGGAAAAAAAATGATAAAGAAGAGTTAATTAGTTGGTAAGAAATAAAACAAATATACAAGTGAATAACAGTAAATTGCCTTCCTAGTGAGCATGTATTGAAGACCTCTTGTCAGACCTTGTGCAGGTAGAAATCATTTGACTGTGGAGACAAAAGTTGAAGGGCTATTCATCTGCAGCAGTGGCAGAGGAACGTCAAGTTCTGAAATTATTCTGGAAAATTCAAAAAGCATCGGTTCACTATTTGTCTGTGCTAAGATGTAATTTATAACATCCATTACATGTAATACTTTGCATCAGTAGTACAAAGAGTGAGATTAGTCAGTCAAGGCTGTAAGTAGTGAAGACATGACATCAAGTACATTGGGGAATAGTTTGTCATCGAAGGGGAGGGTCAGGAGAGGAGCTAGGCAAGGGCAAATAGATTAGAAAAGGAAGCACGAACATCAAGATAAATGAAGTGTCTTTTACAAGAAACTCTAATCTACTAGAGACTCCACTGTTAATGTATCATATATATCAAATGCAAGAAAAAGAAAATTAGCAGGGGAAATGATATTGAAATAGTCATAGACAAATTTCTAGGTGTGATTTTTCACTCACTTTTTATTGGTGAGGATTAATGCTATGTACAATGTTATTGATGAAATCACCTCATGGATAATCAGAAATAATAAATTAAATCTAAAACAGTTAATATATTATTTGAGTTTTATGGAGGTCATGTTTAGATCAATTTAAGTTAGTGTGGAGAGTTTCCTAAGGTAATTTATTCCTCTGATATTTGGGTGAATTAATGACTCCTATGATTTATATTTCCTTAAAATAGATATACTGCTACATGGATGTATAGGCTAAAAACCTGCAATCTTCATTTAGAAATTTAGGTATGGCACAGAACTCTATCATGTAATTTTTTTTTTCAAAAAAAGAGAGTTAAGCCTTGGCTGTGCTTGACAGAAAATCTCAGTCATCCATGCAAGTAAATAAAAACATAGTTAATTTATTTTATTTTATAAAATGTTTTATATATTTTAGTTATATAAATAATATCATATGCAAAATATATCGGTGTATTTTTAAAGTATTTATGGCCAGTCAAGGCCAATGTTTTACAGTAACATCTTCCATAATGATGTTTTTCATTGTCTATTTTTTATAGATATTTAGATGGAATATTGAAATTAATTCTTCATTCTAAAACTCTACCTCCAATGGCACACTATTTTCTTATTAAAATATCATTAAATAATTAATACACACTATATGGTTTTATGCTTTGCATGTTTTTAACCTAAACATCATGTGATTATGTTAGAAAGAGATTCTACTTCACATGGTTGTTGTCTAAAAAAGAATTAAATTTTCACATTATACAGAAGAGAAAATAGGAGCATGGTGCACTTTAGTTTACATTGGTACTTGCTAATTGTTTAAGGTGTTGGAGCAGTCGATCTCTAGACTTGTTAATTTCCAAATGACCATTACTGCTTGGAACTCAGATACATTCCCCAGGCTTGAAATTCACTGACAGAAGCCTTAATGGATTCTAACACTGTCCCATGGACTAGAGATGTGTAACTCATAAGTTAATGTACCCTGGTGGATTATGCAAAGTCTATTCTGTAAGTAAAAGCTAAAATAATTGTTTTATAATATTTGTACATGGAACAAATTGGTATGAATATGAAGGCCATTCTCATGTGTCCTAGTCCTTAAGTGTTTGTAGAAAATAATTTAAATATTATTAAATTAATTAATACAATTTCCTTGAGTTTCACACAGTAATAGAACTTAATAAAAATGAAACAGTTGAATTTGTGTTTACATATATATGTTCATTATAATCGTGTGCCTCTCTTATAACATTACATTAAAAGTGTAGCAAGAAGTGTCCTTTTACAGTTTAGAATGAAGGATTTAGACTTAATAATGTAGGATACGGGATCTGATTACTGAATTTAATTCCTGACTCAACCAACTCAAAGATCATGTAAATTTGGTCAATATGTACAAACTTTCTGTAAATCTTCTTATCTAAAAAATAAATCTTGTGTTAGGGATTACTACTCTTTATTCTGAAACTCTTGTCTCTAAAGTAAGTGAAAAAATATGCCCAGATCGCATCTGTAAGATGGTATATCATCACTGTTTTAGTGTTGTGATGAGGAAAAAGTAAATTGTTATAAGTGGAAGGGTTTTGAATTATGTAATCACTTTGCAATTTTTTTTTTCTAGCCCAAAAGTGGAAATTCAAATTGACTGGCCCCAGGGGTGCCATTAGTGACCTTGAGTCAAGGAAAGTTAATTGACCCATTTGGGAATTTAAACCCATTTTCTGGCTTCATTAGCACAACTCTCTTGACAGCTAAGTTAACTGGTTGCAGACCTAAAAGCTGCCAAAAACAGAGCTGCTATGTACCTTGGTAATAAACTGACATATACTGAAAACTATTTCAGTAAGAAGCAGTTTTAAAGTATTCTACTTCTACCTTACCTGTCTCATAAGCTGAAATCTATAGTGAAGTGATTATTTCCAAAGTCACCTAGTGAACAACAAGGTCTTGAAGCTTTTGCTGCTCATGTACATAATTTTAAGTAGTTATTAATGATACATTTTAAGAAAACGTCAACACACCCATCAAAGCACAAGTCTTTTCAATGAGAGGTTAAAAAACACTGACTGAAAAATTTCCAAGCTGAAAGTAAGAAATGTTTCCTATCTTCTTAAAATTTAAAATTGGATGAACAGAAATAAATTTAATTTCCCAACAGTTCATTCCATTTATAGAGCTCTATTATACTGAATTTTTGCATAAAAGAGATATTTTACATTCTATAAATATTGCATAAAAATAAAACTACTAAATTATTGTTATAAAACTAGTGATTACCACAATATATATTCAATATATATTCAAAATAGAGAACAACACTTTTTTTTTAATTAAGATTTTGGTGTCATATGTTTACTTTTCTTATCATTCAAATTTGTTTTTAAAGTTGGCATTGAGGAGGACAATCGACCCTGATTTCATTTCTTAAATCAATGATTCTAAATGGAAACAAATAATGGTGAAATTAAATAGAAGAAATACGACATTATCAGTATTAAACAATATATGCTAATTTTCATCAAAAGAAATTTTAGAATGCCATAAAAATGAAATTAGGAATCCAGAGACTATAAGTAAGCCCTGATGTGATGTTTGCTTTAGAAACTTCTGCCGAGTGCTACTAGCCCAGAGCTTAAACTTCCATGAGGCTTGCATAAGAGATAATCTAAGGACTCTGCTGAGGAAGTGTGAAGCAGAGACATCCTAAACAAACCTGGGTTTCCTAAAAGACAGTGTCTTCAGTGGACAAACTAAGCGTGGAAAGAGGAAACATTCCATAAAGGGAGACAAAACAAGAGTCTGTGCCTTAACAATTCCTAACCACAAGCTGAGTATCTCACAGTATTAGAACTGACATTTATAACATTTGTGTCCACCTAAGAATGCACAGGCAAAAGTAAAAATAAAGTTCATTCTAAACTTGCAAGGCTATGACAGACCTATCAAAAACAACTATAAATAATTTCTTGAGAAATGAAGATTAAAATTTCTATAAATTTCTACAGATAAAGTGCACGTATAATGGACTCGCTGTTACAAAGCATAAAAATGCATAAAGAAATAATACATTGTGATTGGTGGTTATAAGAAACAACAAACTGCAAAATTGTACTGCAGATATTGGAATTAGCAGAACTAGAATAAATATAATTAATATATGTGGAGATATAAAGTATAAAAATATTACATATGAAATAGCATGTCAAATGTCCAGGAAAATTCATAAAAGATATGAAAATGTTTTCCAGAAATTAAATATGTGTGTATATATATATACACACTCAGTATTTAAAATTAGAATTCAATGCAGAATTAAAGAGTAGATTATGTTCCGCAAAATAGAGAATTAGCATCCTTTTGAATAGATAAACTATACAGAGCATAGAGAGACAAGGTGATAGTAAACGTGGATGTGTGGTTGAGACGTGATTGATGGAGTGAGCAAGACCTAGCAGATTATAGATTGGAATTAAAATAGGTGGTAATAGAGAGAAGGGAGAAAGGGAAATACATCGGTGCCTTTTCCACTTTGCAACCTTCTCTTGTACCTTCCTCAGATTTTCCTTCAACTTATGAAACATTCAGCACTAAAGCAACTAGGTGGCACAAACAAGGTAGGCCTCTAAAGCTGATTGAAATGATAAAGGATGTCCACACTGAGAGCATGAGTAGCATACAGCCCAACATTCTGGAGCTTGAGTGATATGAGGAGAGTATCCACATGGGGGATAGTAATATAGAGGAGTATTTGTTAAATACATATATATATTAATATATTAAATACATATATAAATTTATTAAATATATACATATGCACATATGTACATTAAATACATATGTATGTATTTAATAAATGCATATAAATACATATACATACATATATGCGCACACACATGAATTATAGAGCCAGTTTCTCACTTTTAGAAAAGGTAGTTACAAATAGGGAAAGAGAGAAAACTAAAATGAACCCTACGGTGCTTGATTGGATTTAGATATATCTATGTGCATTCAAGATTTTTTATGACAGATGATAAATGGATTAGATAAGCAGATAATCATAAATATAGATGTAAATATGACCAAATATAATTTCCTAAATTTTTCACTGAGAGAGCTAGGAACAGCACTACCCCAGTAGCAAGGATCCTACCAAACATTCAAATGTAGGCTTCTAAATACCATACTCGCATAAAAGGAACTTTGGCTTCTTGGACAAATGGCTGATACAGAGAGTGGCATATAAAAGTATGCAATGATCCTGGAACAATTTCTTGTGCCAGAGAGAAACTGCTCAAAGAAAGATGCAAGCATGTCAAAAACGGAAGCTGAAGATATTGCTATCAGCCAAATCTGGGAACATCTGAGCATCAAAGTAATAATGAAAGTAATGGAATATAATACATCAAATAAAATAGGAAAACATAAATCTTATTTGATATAAATAAAAAGGAATCAATTCAAATTTTTAATAAAAACAAGATATTTACATAGTTTCAAAGCAACTGCTCAGAAAATATTTATTTATTTATTTATTTATTTGAGACAGAGTCTCACTCTTTTGCCGGGGCCAGAGTGAGTGCTGTGGCGTCAGCCTAGCTCACAGCAACCTCAAACTCCTGGGCTCAAGCGATCCTTCTGCCTCAGCCTCCCGAGTAGCTGGGACTACAGGCATGCGCCACCACGCCCGGCTAATTTTTTCTGTGTATCTTTAGTTGTCCAAGAAATTTCTCTCTATTTTTAGTAGAGACGGGGTCTCGCTCTTGCTCAGGCTGGTTTCGAACTCCTGAGCTCAAACAAACCGCCGGCCTCAGCCTGCCAGAGTGCTAGGATTACAGGCGTGAGCCACCGCGCCTGGCCAGAAAATATTTATTGATTACAAAGAAAAAATGTATAACTTTTGAATAATAGTTTGACTGACAATACCTTAATCTAATGACTAAAGTGATCATCATCATTAATGGGACGAATCTAAATTGTGCACCACCAAATAAGATGCAATGAGAAAACAGCATCATTTCTGTGATATTCCTGCTAATGAGGTGTAACCCCTATATCCTATCATGAAGACATTGGACAGATGTAAGTTTAGCAACATTCTATGAAATAACTAACTGGTGATATTTGAATGTGTCAAGGTCATGAAAAATAAGAAAGACCTAAAGAATTGTTTGAAGTTGCAGGTGACTAAAGAGACTTGAAAGCTAAATGCAACATATGATTCTGAACTGAATTATTGGGTTAAAATGAACATTACTGGAAAGGCTGAAATGGATTCTGAATCTCAGGAGTAAAATATCAAGGTTTATTTTCTAACTTGATGGTTGCATTAAGGTCTACTACAAGAATATCACTTTTATATAAAATATGTACTAAAATACTATTGGTGACAGAGTGTCAGGTCAAAAATATATTTTCAAATGATTAAGAAAAAAATCTTCGCGCTATATTTTCAACTATTTTGTAAGTTTGAGAGTGTTTCCAAAAAACTTACTGATTATTTTATTATATACTTTTTTATATTAGTCTTCACTTGTAACAGTTTTCTATGCCTTTCATTTAAAAAATCTCATATATATTTGAATATTTCATCTATATATATCACTTACATGTAATATTTATATATCATATAAATATTTATATCATACAAATATCAACATCATATATATGCTAATTCTAGCAGAAATGAAAAACAGAAATCCCTGATTATCTTAACCTTGTAAGATTAAAAAAAGATATAAAAATTTATTTAAAAATGGTGAAATACATATATAGACATATTGTAGTAAATCTCAAATCACTTAAGACAAAGAGAATGTTTAAAAAGAAGCCAGAGAGAAAGATAGATTTCTTTTGATTAGGTTGACAGTAGACTTCTCAACAAGCACAATGAAAATCAGAAAAAAATCCTAAAGAGTATCTTAAAAAGGATAAAAGAAAATAATGCCCAATCTAGAAATGTTATATATGATTATGTCCTGTGATATGATCATTTGCCAATTAGGGAACATTTCTAGAAAGGATAAGCATATTAAATGATAAACATGTAGGTAAATTCAAAAAAACATTGTTTAAAAAAACCGTTTTGTGATACAATTAATATTACAAGAATATAATGGCAAAAATTACAAAACTATCAGGAAGTCAAGATTAGTTTTAAATATATGCAATATCCTTAAAATATTTTTCTGCAACAGTAAATTCATATAAATCATACTTTAAAATTCCATCGCCAAATAGGTTTTTTCTTTTTTTATCTGATAACTTTCAAAATCTGTTTTATGCCAAGTACTGCTATACACTTTGTTTTACTTTGCTAAGGAAGAAATTGATAAATATTGTCCCTCATTTTAACTGTGTATATTGAGATAGGGGAAAATAATGTTACACTTCTTTAGTTAAATTTTACCTTTTGCTAATTATTTTACTACACACATATTTTCTTAATTCTTTCCTTGCAACAGTGTTTTCTAAGCCATTCCATTTATTTTTTAATGCCAAGGTAATTTACTTGTCTTTTGTCATAACAACAACTTTCTAAAAGAATTGCAAAAATTATAATTATTATTAAAAGTAAAATAAATACAAAGTTTATATTGAAGAGTTATTTTAGATACTTCATATCATTGCAGGGTCTATATTATACAAATTATAGAATTCTTAAAATATTTTGGTGATGAAGTTCATAATTTAAAAACAAAAACAAACTGCATTTATGGAAATTATTTTTAGTTACAAAAATTTATAATAAAGTAAACAGATTTCATAAATTGATATTTTTTTTCTATTAAAAATACTATTTTACAGGTCTGGGGGAGGGGGAGGGCATGATGTTTCTAGGGAAGGACTTTAAAGTAAATTTCATCTATTTTAAATCAGTTAAGCAATTTTGAAATTCTATGCAACCACATGGGTTTTATATAGAACTTCAAATACAATAAGAACTCATTGAGTGGTTAAACTATATAGTGATTGCAAATTAAGCAACTTTCATACCATGTTTATCCAGGGCATTATGTAAAGATATTAAAGCACATATACACTGTCCAAATAGCACCCTAGCGATCACAAGTGCTCAATGTGGGATTTCTTTAAGGATGAAGATTGTGTACTTGTTTTCAGTTAAGTAATTAATACTTAATTTTATTTTTACTAAAATTGTCTAGTGCAAAGAGAAGTTTGTATTTTAAACTACATTACGTGAATACTCACAACTGGGAATCTATTACAGAAAGAAAATGTCTTTTAATCGCTAAATACAAAGTAAAACTATGGATCAACAATTTTTTTCTATGTAGAAAAAAACTTAATAATTCAGGATTATCTCAAAAGAAGTAAAAAATATTCAAAACATTGAAGAAAATTCTGAATTACTTGTTAGAAAAAAATAGTAAATTTTTCTTACCCCAAAATACATATCAAAATGCTAATTTGATATTGATGAACCGTGATAGTCAATATTAGCCTGAAAAAATAAAGCAAGTGTCCAACAATTCAAGTCTCATGATATTTAAACGAGATTTCTTATGAGAAAGTCTGTTTCATCTCCTAGAAGGCAGAGAAAGAGGTAATCTCCCTTCAGAGAAATCAAAAAGAAGAGAATCATACATGTTACTGTTGACATTTCGTTGGTCAAGAAAAGGAGAATATATGAGTTTATTGGTGGGTATATTCTTATCTCATATAAAGTGTAATCACAAAAATATAAAATACATTTTTATAAAGTCTTTTATTCCTGTTTGTTTTTTCATAGATTCAGAAATAATTAGTTTGGTTACCACTATGGCATTTTAGGTTGATGTTTCAAAAAAATGCATTTTAAAAAAAACTGCATGAGGGCATTATTAAAAAATCTGCTAATTATCCTCCAAATCCCTTTTACCCTCCACTTTTTGGTAAAGAACTCAGTTTTAGAAGAGGAACTGATCAAACAATGAGAAGCCACCTTTCCTAGCCTCCACCCAGCCAGCTGTGGTCTTCTAACTAAGGTCTGCTAAGCCACTGCGTGAAGGGTGTGTACGACTCCTGGATCACATCCTAACAGGCACTGGCTTGCTCTCCACTTCCTCTGTTCCTATCCCACAGGCCAGACACCAGAAAGTGTGGGTGCGAATCAATGATAACAATGCAGGCAAGGAATACTTGGAGATAGCAGGTAAGAAAAGAAGTTTTACGAATCACTGTGTTTTGGGGTCTCTTTGTTACAGCAGCTTTATCTGTAACCTAACTCAGTGACTTTGAATGTGTGGATATGTGAAGACTATTTAAAGACTATGCAAGCATAGATAGATGTAAGGAAATTCATTTTCAGCCTTTTTAACTTTTATATATACTGTTTTAAAAACAAACAAACAAAAAACTATTTGCCTAAGAATGTGTCTCAGTTACTGATAGCTCTTCTCCAACTTTAAAAAAGGAAGGCATACCTCCTTCAACATCGCCAATCTTAATGTAAATGATGCTCAGGCTATGGAAAGCCCCATGGTATAAAAGTAAGAAGCTTTCTTTAATGATTGATCAAGAATCCAAAACCCACAGGACTTCTTCTATTCGTCATCATAACCATATTTTAGTAGTGTGAATAAATGGAGAAATCTTGAGTCAAACTCAGGCAGTTGGCTCTACTATTTACTCTCTTAATCATAGTACAAGGATCCAAAAAGACAAGCCCAAAAGACAAAGCAAACACACACAAAGCTCTGCTCAATGAAACTCTCTGAGCCTTATCAATAATCATCCTCAAGGTGTTAAGCCTGATTTAAACAAGGGGAGAAGAATATTGATTGAGTCTTCCTGGAGTATAAGATTTAAATAAAAGTAACAATCCCAAACAAAAGTTTATGGAATATTGACCATATACCAGGCACTGCACTAAGCCATTTACAAAGATACGCAATAATTCTGTGAGAAGAAAATTGTAATCCTCATTTTACCTTTGACTGAGGCACAGGAAAATGAAGCAATTATTTAAAGATAGCAGACAAGGTAGACGGCTAAGTAAATGCTCAAATCAATTCAGTCTGGGGGGGGGCGCTAATTTGTGTTTATGTAACCCAAGTCCTCAATTATAGTAGCATCTCTGACATATAAATATCAGGAAGAATGAGCATAGATAACTTTCAGGATCCTTTCCAAACTTTATATTCTATGAAAAGTCTTATATTTTCTTAAGTAAATAAATCTTTTATGATTACTAGGACATCACAAAAAATCATACACCATTAATGTCAAAAATGTTGATGCTTTGTATATTGACAAGGGTAGTAATTTTATTTTTATGCGTGTATATATAGTCACTAAGGTAGATGGCCTGTCTACCTGAATCCTGGCATTTCGTGGAAATTCATGCTGCTGTGATCTTCATGTACAGTCATACCTCACTTAATGATGAGGATACCTTCTGAGAAATGCATTGTTAGGTGATTTCCTAATTGTGAGAACATCATGAGCGCACTTACACAAACCTAAATGGCATAGCCTACTACACATCTAGGCTATATGATATTGTCTATTGATTCTAGACTACAAACTTGTATGGTGTGTTACTGTACACAATTGTAACACAGTGGTATTTATATATCTAAACATAGAAAAGGTATAGCTATGTGGTATAAAAGATAAAAAATGGTCTACCTGCCCTTACAATAAGAGGAGCTTTCAGGACTGCAATTTGTTCTGGGTGAGTCACTGAGTGAGTGATGAGTGAATATCAAGACCTAAAACATTACTGAATGCTACTATAGACTTTACACTGTACACTTAGGTTACGCTAAATTTATAAAAAAAAATTTTCTCAATAAAAATTAAACTTAACTTATTGTTAACTTTTTTACTTTATAAACTTTTAAATTTTTATAACTTTTTGACTCTTGTAATGACACAGCTAAAAACACAAAGACTTTATGCAGTTGTACAAATAAATGTATTTTATCTTCATAGCCTTATTTTATAAGCCTTTTTATATTGTTAAATATTTTATTTTATTTTATTTTATTTTATTATTTTATTTTATTTTTTTGAGACAGAGTCTCACTTTGTTGCCCTGGCTAGAGTGAGTGCCGTGGCGTCAGCCTAGCTCACAGCAACCTCAGACTCCTGGGCTCAAGCGATCCTCCTGCCTCAGCTTCCTGAGTAGCTGGGACTACACGCATGCGCCACCATGCCCAGCTAATTGCTTCTATATATTTTTAGTTGTCCAATTAATTTCTTTCTATTTTTAGCAGAGACGGGGTCTCGCTCTTGTTCAGGCTGGTTTCGAACTCCTGAGCTCAAACAATCCGCCCGCCTGGGCCTCCCAGAGTGCTAGGATTACAGACGTGAACCACAGCGCCAGGCCTGTTTCTTTTTACTTTTCAAACTTTTTTTGTTATAAGCTAAGATATAAACTCACACTTTAGCCTAGGCACACAGGGTCCAGATCATTAACCTTTGTTTTCCACATCTACATCTCATCCCACTGGAAGATCTTCGGGGCAATAATAGGCATGGAGCTAATATTTCTTGAAGGACCAGCCTGAGGCTGGTCCTATTTTACCGTTAAGTTTTTTGCTTTTATTTTTCACAAGCAGAAGAAATACACTCTAAAATAATGATAAAAAGCGTAATGTAGTAAATACATCAGCCAGTAACATAGCCATTTATTACCATTATCAAGCATTATGTACTGTACATGATTATGTGTGCTATGTTTTTATACGACTGGCAGCACAGTACATTTATTTATACCAGTGTCATCACAGACACATGAGCAATTTGCTGCACTAAGACTTTACAAGGATTATGATGTCACTAGGCAAAAGGAATTTTTAGCTCCATTATAATCTTATGGGACCACCGCCGTTATTATACAGTCCAAGTTGATTAAAACTTGGTTATGCTGTGCATGACAGTGTAACTATTTGGGTAGTTATAAATTTTTATTTCTCATGGGTGAATGCCCAGAACTGAAGGCTCTGGGTTGTATGGGTAGGTGTGTGAATAACTTTATAAATAAGATAAATAAATTCAAAGCATTTTCCTAAAAGGTTGCACCGCTTTAAACTCTCTCTCCTACCAACACTACATGAGAGTTCTGTTTATCCACATCCACAGCACCACACGGTTATCTCAATGTTTTTAATTTTATCCATTCTAGTGTATAGATAGCTGTATGTTACGCTGTTTTAAATTTGTATTTCTCAGGAGAACAGTTTTCGAGCATATTTTTGTGCTCTTTATAAATCCATATAATTTTGTGAATTGTTTCTTCAAACATTTTGTATATTTCTAAAACAACACTTGTTCCTAAGTGGTAAAATTTTCATTTATTCTCATACAAGTCAGAAACGTACATTCAAAATATTTCCTCCTGTCCCTGATGAGGCTTTTTTCCCCTAATTTGTTCTCTTTAAGAACAAAAGTCTTTAATTTTGATGAAATGAATACTTTTATTATTCTTACTTCTGACCTAATTAATCTTTCCCTTCCCCCAGAATCACACAGATATTGTCATAGTCCATTAATAGGTGTTTTACTTTTCACTTTTATGTTTGAATCTGTGATCCATTTCCAGCTAAATTTTCAGATGATAGCAGGTTATGTTCAAGGCTCATTTCCCCCTCATAATGTGGGAAAGAATGTCCTGTTCCATATTTAATATTCTTGGAGTTTTTAGCCAAAAATCACTTGAACATAGGAGTGAGAATTACTTGTGGACTTGAAATTATTTCGCTTTGACCTAAATGTCCATTCTTAGTCCAGTAACACACTGTCTTGATTACTCTGTACAAAGTCTTAAAATTGGTTAATGAGCGTCCTCTATTTTTGTTCTCCTTTGTCTGAATTGCTTTCAAAATTAAATGATTCTTGCATTTCTTTACAAATTCTAGAATAAAATGTACAATATTGCAAAACACCTGCTACATTTTAATTGGAATTGTATTAAACCTGTAAATTAGTTTAGTGTAGATTGATATCTAAACAATATTGAATATGAATAAACATAAGCAATTTGTGCATTGATATAATTTAAAGGGAGAAAGTGAAAATGAATGCAATTTCGGTGATGATATAATTATGAGTGTAATTTTGTTTTAGAAATATACATAAATAATAGATTAAAAAATTGAATTATATGTTAATTTATGTATCTTGGATATACACAAGTTATACATATTATAAAATCAATCATGCTATATTGTTTTCAAACAAGTTTTTGTCTTAACACTGTAAACATCCAAATAAATCCATGTTAGAAAATATAAATCTATTTTATTCATGTTTTGTGCCTGTGTGTTTTTTCATGATATTGATATACTATCATTGGTTGATTTTACAACATTCGGGATGCTTCTATATTTTTTTTTTGCTATATAACAACTTTATAATAAAAATCTTTGTATAGAAATTTGGTACAACAGCCTACTTATATTGAAATAGGGAACCTGCAGGCCCTGCTTGATATGGAGACTCCGATAAAACAGGAGGCGGTAGAGAAACTGGCCCAAACCAGCAAGAACCAAGATGGCCACAAAAAAAATAAATAAATAAAAAACCGACCTCAGATTACTCTCACTGCTCCTTATACCCTGCTTATAATGTATTAGCATACTAAAAGAAACTACCATGAGGACCATGACAGTTTACAAATGCCATGGAAACTCCTGGAAATTATTCTATATAGTTTAAAAAGAGGAGGAACCCTTGGTTCTGGAAACTCTCCACTCCTTTCCAGAAGTCTTATGAATAATCCTCTCTCCACTTACCATAAAATTAAAGAAAAGGTATAAAATGAGACCCTGGAAACTCACAAAGTGCTACTCTCTGTTGCTCTGATAACCGCTTCTCTGTGGGGCAGCCACCTTTCTTTTTTCTTTTTGTACCTCAGTAAACTTGCTTTTGCCTTACTCTGTTGACTTGCTCTTGAATTCTTTCCTGCACATAGCCAAAAATCCACTGAGACTTCAGGCTGGACCTCAATTTTGGGGTCCACTTTCCTGTATCAATACCACTAGGATAAATTCTTAAAAGTGTATTTGCTAGATTTGTACATTTTAATTTTTCATGTGTACATTTGAATATTGTGAAAATGGCCTTCATAAATACTGATCCAAGTCCAAGTCTCACAGAAATGTGTAAGAAGGCCCATTTCCATAAAGACCAGCAAACTTTAAGTATTACATCCTTTTCCACCTTCTTCCATTACTTTTCAAATTATTTGATTATGATCTATTGATAAACTTGTGAAAGACTTATTCACGTGTACTAGAACCTATCAGAGATGTGGTGATTAAGTTTTTGATGTTTTGTATGAGACCAAGAAAGTGCAAATTTTGTAAGTAAACAAAAATATTTACTTATTTCATGACAAATGAACTTAAATATATCTGAGTACTTTCTACATTTGCCATGCACTGTTCATGCAGATAAATTTGTGAAGGAGGCAGATAAAATCAACCTATTTTCATAGAATTCAACCTTAAGGATATTGGGCATGCAATAAACTAATAATTATGACAAGAAAAATATCAAATATTTTATTAACTCTTAAACCAAAAACTTTAATATTAACAAAATGAAATATTTAATATAATAATTTTGATTAAGAAATATTTATTGAGCACCTACTCTGTTTACTATATACTATTGAATAAAGCAGGGAAAATTTCCCTTCCTGTGGACCTTACATTCTAGACATAACACTCTCTCTCATAATGCCCTGTCAAACACTTGTCAATGCCCTCTAGTTCCTGTTACACTGGACTATTGTTTTATGAACTTTCAAGCAAATAATATACAATAAAATTTACTTGCCTATTGATATATTGTTATGTCTAGAATGTAAGAAGATATAAGCCGAGGAAATTGTGATATTGGATGAGAGAAGCAGGTCACAATGTGTTCAAGAAGCAAGTGATAGAAAGAGAAGATGCCACGTTACTGAAATGCCAAGAGTAATGCATTCAAAATAAAACAGGTAAGAGTATCAATCCAAATATTTGCATGTGTACAGACATACTTTTTTTTATCTATTTAACTCAATTTAATTTAGGTCATGTCTCTACTTCATCAGAAGAAAATAAATTTATTTGTGATTTCTTTCTATTATCTACTTTTTTATCTAAATTGCTTGGGTTGGGAAAGCAGGGATTATTTTGGCTTCATTATCATCTGCCTAGTCTGCCAATTCTCATCGCAATTAGCTATTCCTGTCCTCAACCATCAGTCTACACAAGTTGCCAGCAAGTTCCCCTCCTCAATAATTTTTAGATCTGCATCCTTCCCCCGCCCCACATTCATATCAAAAATAACACCAGACTTATTCTACTGTTTCTTTAAGGTGGTCTGTCATTTTTGAAGGTCTAGTCTCAACTTATTCTTTGTTCTATTTTCTATTTTTCCTGTAGCTAAATCTAAGAAACATGAACCAACACCCCTCTGCTCTTAAATTTCTTAAAGTATATGACATTTTCTTGATATTACTATCTTCCTTTTCAGCAATTGGAGCAGGTTTTTTTTTAAAAGCCTCTATTCCCAGAAAGCCATTAATATACATTAACTTGGTTTCACTCTTATTTTTCCATCCCCAACCACTCTCACCCCAGAAAAAATATTTTCTCTTTTTCTAGTCTCAAGAATAAGAAACATTGCTCGTCTATCAAGCTGTTTTCTTCAAAATCATTTTCACTGTCATTAATCTTTATAGTTCCTGAGGTCCTAGATTTGGAAATCAAACCCAAGCATATGTTAAAAATTTTTTGAAGTTTTTCTATTTTCTGCTTTTATATCACTCTCATGCATAAATGAAACAATGGAACTGTCATCTGATTTGGTAATGGTGATGTGGTTGTGTGTGTGTGTGTGTGTGTGAGTGATTGTTATGCTTCCACCAACTGATAACATGGCAAGTTGAGGTCTCAGAAGGATACAAGGTAAAAAAGTTTGTCTTAGAGTCAAATTGAATTAACAAAACATTTAGGTACTCGTCTGTACGTGCCATTCAAATATTTAGTATATTTGACTCCAAAATGCAATGATTTTAAAATTTTACTTTCATATAGATGCGTTCATTAAAAAAGTCCTTTGAGTGTTTAGAATAAAGAATAAGGGAAAAAATGCAAAAACAAAAAGCATATCTAAATTTAAAAAATATGATTAGGAGTTTTATTTATTTTAAAATAAAGAACATGAGATTTCCTTTTTCTGTTCACTACTCATGTAATATGTTACAATAATTTTTAAGAAATTGTTTTATTGATAATTATAATTTTAAAGCTTACAAAAGCAGCAATATAGTGAGAAGAAAGCCCATGAAAAGGAAATTGTTCTTATATGTAGGCATTTTCTTTTACAGTTTTATTAATTGTCTATAAAAACCTTTCCATAAGTATCAATTGAAGTATGAGGAGAATCTGCATTTTATCGTTTAGCTCTTATTGAGAAAATCATGCAAAACGCTTTGGGTGCTATCTAGCTATTATATGAATCTTTAATATTATTAAAACAAAAATGAGTAGCTGAGCTAATTAAAGAAATTTAAAAGGGAAGGATAAAAATTTCTTTGTTAGTATAATTGATAGGACAAATCTAATTTGAAGGTTAACAAGCACTCTAAAACTATTGAATCAAGTGAAGAGTGATGCACCTATTACTATTATATGTAGTTGGAGGGCACATTCATTTTTATCTATGAAAATCCATATTTCATTATGCCAGCCAAAATCCGAATTACAGATATTGGAGAATATATTACGTAAAATCTGAATTGAGGTTTTTAATTAATTCACAATTCAAATCCATTTTTGTAGTTTAACAGTATTTGTATGAAGTATTTATTTTAAAATATCATTATAAAAAGTCATTTTATATACTTAATAAATACTAGTTAGGTACTTACGGTGTGCTTTTTTGCCTTAATTATGTTGTCTACACCATATTAATTACTTCTGTCTTAAGCAAAGTAAAACTTTTATTACTGATTTGTTTTTCTAAATATAGTACATGTGTCTGTCTCACTGACCCATTTGTTTTACCCAAACAAATTCAATAGATGTCTAATTTCCTTTTTTACAAAAATTTTACTCTCTGTTTTCCGTTAATATTTTATTTTCATTCTAGTTAATGTAACCATTTTTTAATTTATTTGCATATCAGACAACAGACAGGCTTAGATACGAATAAGTGATTGAGGATTTACTAGGATTAAGTTCCAGTGATGTCTCACTCCCTGTTTTATTTGTTTGTTTGTTTGTTGTTTTGTTTTCTTGTGTCACCATGATGAGGGGAAAAGGCTTCTAGAAATATGCTCTCATATTTGAATTGCCAAATCATCTTAAGCATTACAAAAAAAATATATATATATTTCTCAACCAGTGAAGAAAGTTATTTCCTCTCTCAGGAAAAAGGGGGTCAATGTAGGATGCTGTTAGGACAAATAATGCAGCACTATTAGTAATGCTTGTCTCCTACAAAGATCACTTCGAGCTTGGTTCTGAGTTAAATATGACCCTGGAGTGATTTGAGGCATTAAATGTACTCCCCTGTGCTTTGAAATATAATAATTTTGACAATGCTGATCTTTGAAGTCAAAATATGTGTGCTTCAAACTTTGATAAACATGATCTCTGTTAGGTTGTATCAATCTGAAAATATCATAGTGGAACTCTACCTTATTGCATTGTGCTGAAATTTTATGGCCTTAAGATCTAATGTCCCACAAGGAGGAACACACAATGTTTCACCCACTAAGGAATATGAGATAAAAATGGGGAACAAAAGAAGTAAAAAAGGAATTACACTGAAACGCCTTGCATCATCTCTTGTTTGCTAAAATCTTCATGGTTCTGTCATTCTTACTGCATTAGTGTACTGGATTACATGTTTATTGCTAAATATTTCTAAAAGAAAAGACCTTTTGAAATAGATTAAACATGTATCTGATCAAGTCATGTTTAAATCCCACAAGTGACTTTGAAACAAAGTACAAACTCCTTATTTTGATATTATTTTAAGTCTTTGGTCTCTGTCTGTGTTTTCAGCATTGTTTCTTTCTTTTTCATCTTGAAATGATAAATAAAAGATGTTATTCTTTTTATTGATATATAATAATTGCATACATTAATATTTATAGGGTACATGTGATATTTTTATACATGTATACAATGTGTAATGTTCTTACTATGCTTGCATGTTCATTTTCTGATATGAGTATTCGGACACCTAGGGTTACACAAATGTGTTGGATATTCCTCTCTCCTTTTACCACCTGCTGATTTCTTGCTGCTTGAAGTCCTGTTCCCCTTCTTCCCAGCTTAGATAATGCCTAATCATTTAATCTACTCCACCTTGAAACATTTTCCAAATCTCTATTATCTCAAACTGAGTTAGGTGTCTTTCCTGTTCACCCCATTTTAATGTTCTAAATTTCTATATATTATTACTTAATACACTCTTTTCTTAACATTAACATTGGTGCTTCACAGAAACTTTTAAGAATAAAGTCAGTGCCTTGGTTATTAGCATCCAGAGTCAAAAGTTTATCTCAGGAGCCTATGCTGAAAGAGAAAACTAAACAATTGGGTTTTATCAGGCAATGAACAATCCCAAGGATCATAATCTTCCCTGGACTAAAGTCTGAGTAGTTTAGTCTAACAAATTGATCAGAGAAAGGTTCAGCTCAAGAAAAAGAATCATAAGCAGGATAAGCCAAGTTAATGTATGGTAGACTAAGTTACATCTTTGCCCATTAATACCCTTTCTGAATTGAGTTGATGAATTATTCAAAAGTGAGTCTAATCTCCAAGAGAACAAAAGATCTAAATGGAAAAATGGGTTGAATGTGATACAGACCTAACTCCTTTTAAATTTCACATGAGAATTTTAGAAATTCTAAAGGAGTTTCTAATTATCTTCTGAATTTTTCTTTTGTATTTTAAACAAATTCTCTCTATTCCTGTAGCTACTACTACTACGTGTATTTTCAAAAGGTCTGGAGGATTGTTCAGATACAGCAGGAAGTTAAGAAATTCACAGCTGGCTTATAATTGAAGCAGAGAAATACTTGATGACACTTACACAAGAGAAATAATGAATCAGATCCACAGGTCCTCTTAGAAACAAAACAATGCAAAACTTAAATAAAGTCATGAAGAAGGAAATGACATAGAATTTTAGTTATTTAACTAACAAGAGATTCCATGATTGCCTATAACCTGAAACCACAATAATTTTATCTCCTAACGAATTGCAATGACATTTCATATGATATTATTTATTATGCATTCATTCATTAATTCAGTCAATGCATATTTATGAGCATCTACTGGTAAAGACCTTGTTAGTTAGTAAGTCTAGAAAACAGTTATAGAATCTGCCCTGCAAGACACAGAGAAATAATCAACAATTGCAAGAGTCTGGTAAATATTTTAGAAGGGAAAGAACAATGTATTCAGGGGTTACATGAGAGTTGTGATGTAAGGAACCAGAGTTGGTGGGGGCTGGTCACAAAGGATGTGGAGAAAATGAAGTTTAAGATGAGATTTAGAATATTCATAGTCAGAATTAGCAAATAAAAGGTAAAATACCTGAAGAATAATATTTCCAGCAGAGGGAACAATTGTACATTTACGAAGGGAGTCTTGTCGTAGTAAGTAAAAATCAAAAGGACAGAATAGCTCTAACGGAGTTGAGAGAAGGGAAAATAATAAGGAATGATGTTACAAAGGTAAGTAGTTCAGATTTGCAAATTAATCCTCTAACAACAGCAGAGAAATGGATGGTATGCTAGGTAGATAAATTGAAATGCTTTTGTAGTAATCCCTTCCAGAGATACCCTACTTAAATACAGCAGTTACCATGATATAGAAATCAGTAGTTCGATTAAAAAAAAAAAAAACGAAACCTATTTAGAAAGTAAGTTCTACCAGTCTCCCTAGTTAAATGGATGAGATTCTTAGGGATCATTGCTAGAATGTTTCCTCTGAAATGACAAGGGAAGAAAGTAGGTAACAATGGGTTGAGCAATGAATGTAAATGGCTAATTCAAAATGTAATAGATAAATCTATCAAAATGTTTGGCTGGAAAGGGAAGAGAAATGTAATGGTTTTGCAATGGGGGATAGAAGTGGAGATTTGAGTATGATTCCATGCTTACAACAAGAAGTCACACAGAGACAAAGAAGTTGAAGATAGAGCAGAAGAGAATTGGAATTGCAGTGCTATTCTTAATGAGGCAAATGTGGCTGACTTCAGAGCAAAGATGGAAGCATTAGCTTTGTATAGGAATGGGGTTCCTCTCTCAATTTTACAGTAAGAGAAAATACATCTTTCTTGAAGAATTTGTGGTAGGAGCTTAAAGGACAATTAAATTTTACGATTGACAGTTAAAGATCTGGAATTCATGAAAAGACAATGGACCTAGGGAGATGAGGATATTTATAAGAGAGTAGCTATAGATCACTGAACTTAACCTGAAACAAAAATCAGAAAAAAAAAGGAAACAATATGCAGAAAGCAGTTACTAGGAAACTGAGCTACCCCTTGAATTTGAAGAAAAAATAAAAAAAGGTGGTGAACAAATGCAAAACAGAAAAGAGCCCTTTATGAGACATTTCTAAGGCCTACTTCATCATGTGGCCAGTCCCACCCAGGAGAAAACAAGGCCAAGAAATTTGCCAGGGGAAGAGATGGCTAAAATTCATCGAAGGGGAAAGTTACAGATCTAAGAGAATAGAGAGGTAGGAAGTTGAGAGCAAGAGTTGTTTTTGATGGGCTACATAAACATTGAAGCCATATTAAAAAATCATATAAAGAATGACAAAAGATTTGGTGAGAGAGAAAAACAAGCATCTACACTCAAATGTTTATAGGTGAATTTCTGAAATGATAGCAATTGAGAAGTACACAGGTATTATGTCCAAATGGCCTTTGCCTCAAAATACCATTACCAAGGATGAAGGAAAAATGATCCTAAATTGGCTTTGAATCGGAGAAAACTGTTCCCTTTTATCATCCTGAGATATGTATAAGAAATTTGAAATAATGAAAAACCTCAAAATCAAATAGGCATTTAATCTGGTATACCAAAAATGCCCTCTCCAAAAATAGATGTTTTTTCTTATCTTTATATCACTCCTGTCCCCTCCAGTTTGTAATCACCCCATTCATGTTAAGGATGATATTACTTTTCTTTCTACATCACAAAAAAATATGTTTGCTTTTATGTGAGAGGTCATGGTGTACTGTACCAGTTACAGTATTACCAGCAACCTGTCAACTAAAATTTTTTCTATATATTATAATTTTTCAGTGTTTTTCTTTTATGTAACACTTTGCTAAATTCTAAGAGGGTTGAAAATTAACTAAAATTTTGAGCTAACAATTTTACCAGTATTTGAAAACAAAATATATTTTGGTTAGAAATCTTTCGGTCTGGAACTACACACACACACACACACACACACACACACACACACACACTTAAGGAACTAAAATGCTTTAACCAAATTGACTTAATCATGGAGCTGATACCTGTCTATACCTACTTAAATTGATTTATTGATTCTTATAATGTTTGCTATTGAAAAGACTTATGGTGAATTTGATTAGGAAATGACTTTTTTTAATTGGCTGTTAGATTTCAGAGAATATCTCTAAAATTTTTTCATGATTATAAATTTTAATTTATCCAAATTTAAATCTATTAACCCTCATGTAGTTATTTTAATTTCAAATAAATCTTTAAAAAGCAAGGAAACATGCTGGTTATAAAGCTTAGTGCAGAAAGCTCTGCTGTTCAATTCTGTTATAAGTTTCATCATTTGAAGTAAAGTGACACTTCTGATTACAGCACTGTTAGTTACAAGACTACAGTCTTAGCCTTATAATTAAAGCAGATTATGATATTTCAGTTTCCTCTTGCTCAAAACAGTGGCAGAGGACTGAGTTTATGTTGTGCTATCTCTTTCTTTTTGTTAGAGGCTTTGTCCCAGGAATCAGATTTTAGAATAGTATGGCTTTATATGTTTCTTGACAGATAATATTACATTTTATAGTTTTGATTTTTACTATGTTCTATACTTTCTCTGTAAGGTCACAATGATTTTTTTTCCTTTATGCCCTCAGAAGTCAACGATGAGACAGAGGACAACATGAAAGATAATATTTGCAATTAATAATTTTTAAGTGTATTTTTTACTTGACAAATGACAATTGGACATAGTTATAGGGTACAAGTGATATTCAATACATGTAATATGTAGTGATCACATCAGCACAATTAGCATGTTCACCGTCCTCAAACGTTTATCATTTCTTTGTTTTAGGAATACTCAGTATCCTCTCCTCTAGCTATTTGAAAATATATTATTGTTAACTATAGTCATTCTTCATTGCTTTTCAGCTATATAGGAGCAATGACTTCTGTTTTTTTAGCAATATTTTTTAATAAACAAGAAGATTTTGTAACCTCTGCCAAAATATTATCTAGTGATTATTATATGCCAGTTCTGAAAGTACAAAGAATTAACAGATACAGTCCCTGTAGTTACAATCTCCTTATTATCATGTATCTGGCAGGGATGTGGTCTCCATGTAGTTTGATATGAACAAAATTACTGCCGATTGTTTATTCAAGCTTCGTATTTCTGATAACAGTGAACAAACTCCAAAAATACCAAGTGTTTGGATAACAGGGTTGCACATGCCCTCCATAGCCACATGTTTTAGTTTTAAGTTTTCACCTGCCCAGTGTCTGAGACTATCCCAGATGACAGCCTCAGGGCCCTTTCAGTTCTCTGATATTTTGTCCCCAGTGCCGCCAGTGATGCATCACCAGCTCTGAGTGCTACTCTCCTTTTATCCATGTACCATAGCTGTAAGGGGAAGATAATTCAGAACGGCCACTTGCTTTCCAGGTACATATTAATGAGAAGTAAACATACCTTGCCATGTATTAATTAAAGTACTTCACTGTTAACAACAGCAGTCATTTGACATAGTATGTGTCACTCACAGCATCTGATTGCCTTGTCTAAAAGACTTACCCTGAGGAAAAGTCATTTGAAAATAAACACTTTATAGTTCCTTTGCTTTGAAAATTTATTGAGTGGTCAAATTAGTTGAATATTACACATAAATGTCTAGAGACATTTGGGGGCACTTGGTTCCCTATAATAGAATGTTTTATTTAAGTCTATTTGTGTTTTTCTGGTGGATTGACCTTTTTATCAGTATAAAATGTTTCTCTTTATCTCCACAAATAATTTTTGTTTTAAAGTTTTTGTTTTTATAGTGGTAAAACATATAGAACATAAAATTTCCTATTTCGATGATTTTTAAATATACAGTTAGTGACATTGATTACATTCACAATGTTGTGTGATCATTATGCTAGCAGTTTCCAAAATTTTTGATTACACTAAACTGAAACTCTGAAGTCATCTTGTAATAACTCCTCATTCTCTTTTCTCCTAAGCCACTGGTAAACTTTAGTCTATTTCTGAATTTGACTGTTCTAGATATTTCATGTAAGTTATATCATGATATTTGTCCTTTTATTCTTTTGTGCCTGGTTTCACTTAGCACAATGGTATTATCAAGTTTCATCCATATTGTAAGCATATATCAACACTTAGTTCCTTTTTATGGCAGAACAATATATGTATATACCACATTTTGTTTACCCATTCATCTATTGATGGACGCTTGGATTCTCTTTCGTTTTTGGCTGTTGTAAATAGTCAATGAACACTGATATTCAAATATGTGAGTCCCTGTTTTCCATTACTTTATGTAAAGTATATACCCAGGAATAGAATTACTGGGTCATGTGGCAATTCTATGTTCAGGTTTTGAAGAACTTCTAAGCTATCTTCCACTACGGCTGAACAATTTAACATTCTAACTAACAATCTATGAGGATTTGAATTTTTACAAATTTTTGCTAACTTTTGCTATTTTCTGTTATTTTGTTTGTTTGATTTTAATATAGATATTCTAATAAGTGTGAAGTAATATTTAAATGGTTTTGATTTTCATTTCTGTAATGATTAATGATGTTGAGCATATTTATATTTATTTCAAGTCTTTTTCTCTTTTATAAATGAAGTTGTTTGTTCACTTTCTTGACAATGTCCTTAGAAATACAGAAGTTTTCAAACTAAAACAGCATGGTACTGGCACAAGAACAGAGAAATAGACCAGTGGAACAGAATTGAGAACCAGGGGAAAGCCATCCTCATATAGCCATCTAATCTTTGACAAAGCAGACAAAAACATACACTGGGGGAAAGAATCCTTATTCAAAAAATGGTGTTGAGAAAACTGGATAGCCACATGCAGAAGACTGAAACAGAATCTGCACCTTTCACCTCTCACAAAAATCAGCTCACAGTGGATAATAGACTTAAATCTAAGGTGTGAAATTATAAGAATTCTAAAAGAAAATGTTGGAAAAATTCTTATAGACATTGGCCTAGGCAAAGAATTTATGAAGAAGACCTCAAAGGCAATCACAGCAACAACAAAAATAAATAAATGATAAGCAAGCTGTTTGCTCACGTGAGCAAGATATTATTTAAATAAAGTGATTTCAGGAATTTCATGAAGCAAAAAATGAAATTATTTGTTGGTTAAAGTCACATATTCTTAAGAAAAATGTCTTTGATAAAATAGGTTATGTTGACAAAGGCAACCTCCTTTAAATGCTGATATTTAAGCTATATGGATGCAGATGGTCTCAATAATCATCAGCAAAATCCAGTTAACTGATATCGGACAAGTCAAATAATTTAAAAAACCTACTTAGATTGAATTTGCATCTGGAAGCAATGACCACATGAGTATAAAACAATATGTATTTAAATGCATCCTTTATTACCCCTTGAAGAAAATTTCAATTTTCTTCACCCCAGGATTCCACATATGACTGAGGAAATACTTTTTTAGGAGGGCATGTTTATAAGATTTAGCAAACACTTCAATATTTAGGAAGCAGTGACATCCTTAATATTCTATGATGTACTGCATACTCATGAGTAAAATTTTAAAGATGAATATATATGGAGAGACCATAGCTCTAATTGGGCGATAAATTCTGTATGTATGAAGTTACTATTTTTAATTTTTATTTTTTTCCAACAAATTTTCCCTACAGCATATCAAGATTCTGTGAATTAGTTTAGTATAAAAGCAATTATAAAATAATGAAGAAGGAAAGGGGCTTATAACTGCTTTGAAAATTTCTTCTTCACTGAAATTTCTTTTTATACTCCTGCATGTCAAAATCATGAATATTTTGCATAAAGCACTATCAATATATCAAGAATCCAATACTGGGATAGATCAATGCATTGTAAAGGTTCAGATGGAAACAAAACATATCACAAAAGGCAGACTAATAATTTTAAATTTCAAACAGATATTTAATCTAAACTATATTTACTATGTATTAGAAGAGAAGCTGAATTATTTTAAGAAAAAGAGTATAAAGAGAAGCCTACTGTTAGTAGCACCCAGAGTCAGAATAGTATCACTTTATCCAGAGCAATTCAGTTCTGGATTCAAAATTGAGCAAAATAGAGGGAAAAATGGCGGAGTTAGGGTAGCCTCCTGGATCTCTGCTTCCAGAGAGGGAGACGTAGATCCCAGTCTGCTACACACAATCGGAGCGCTCTCCCACAAAAACAGTGAGGGGAACCGGTGCAGATTCAGTGGGGACACACAAATCAGGAAAAAGAATAACAGGAGATAGGAATACAAACCTGGAAAGTGCGGACAGATGACAATAGAGAGAGGAGCGTGCGTCGGTGGCACCAGCCTGGCCAGTAAGTGCACCGGGACAAGTCCCGCACGGGACAGTCTAGCTTCCCCACTGACTTACAAGCCCTCCGTGAGGCAGGGGCTCGTGTGAAATGGATGTAGAATTGGGTCTGGAAACGAGGGACTCACTGGAGAGGGGACGCGAGCGGGAGGCATCTTGAACTTCCCGGAGCTCCCTGCCAGGAATATACCCCGGAGGTAGTTAGGACTCAGGAAGCGGGTCTCTGGCACCCAGCAGGTCCTGAAAGGGGAGGTGTTTACTGAGTAGAGGACTCTAACCTGGAGCCTACCGCTGGCAACTGGGAACGCTCAGGGTGGGCCAGTAGAAGCGATAGCTATTGTGGGACTGGCGTGAGACTGGGAGAAGGAGACACAAAGGCGATAACAGCAGAGCACCCTGGTGACTCGACTGTCTCCCTGAATGGCTCCCTTCCCCTAGCCTGGAAACTCTGGCAGTGAGCTTTCCCCTTCTGGGACCTAAGGTCACTTGGCTGAGCCGTTTCTTGGAGCGGTGAATTCCGAGTGCCTCTTTGCATGTAAGGGGAAGACGCCTGCGGAGGCTGAAAGCGCTGGGGCGTTGGGCAGCCCGGTAGAGCGCCCCTCCCCCCGGTCAGAGCCTTCTGCGCGGCCTCCGAGCTCGCAGCAGAGAGTCGTAAAGAGCCACTCCCCCTCTGGGACAAGCGCCAGTCCCTGGG
>CAUYSK010128690.1:0-10743 GCA_963575035.1 Avahi laniger
CAAGGCTTAAAATTTACCTAGAAGAACATGACATCACTACATGGATTAAAGACAAAAGAGAACATTGATTGGAAGAGCTCATTGGCATCACAGAGCTATAGTTTCAAAAGCCCTCGAATGGCCACCCCTGGGTGATGGCTTAATGAGTGAAGTGGGGTCTGAAGAGAGGGTGTGGTGACACTCTGGGTGCCAGTGGCTGGGGTTCACAGAGTAAAGAATGTTGGCTGCTATTCCCATCTTCCTCGGCTTGTGTTGATCAAAGTTGGCACTATGATTAGAACACATATAATACAAATGATTGCCCACACACAGGACCATGCATAGAGTTCAAGACCAAGATTTAGTGAGAAACTAATGGTAGCCCATAGCATTGAACTTGGCCTGTGTTTGACATGAGTGAGTAACCAAAAATCATATAAGCACCATTCTGGGACCAATAGCACAATATGCCACTGAAAAATTATGTTTGGTCAGCATGAGTCATCCATTCGCTAAAACGCTTCCTGGGAACCAGGGCTCAGGCATGGTTACTGTAAATCCCAGGATACTCATGCCACCTAATCAAGACCACACTCAGGATGGATGTTTAGAGAGGGCTCCAAAGGGGAAAAACAGAGAGCAAGGTTCACGTGGGCCCTCGTCTAGATTTAGAATGACTAGGCAGCCCTGGCTGGTTTCAGGAAACAGAAAGAAACTTAGAAAATATTAAGGAAGTTACTCTAAAGTGTGGAACCCCTCAGGTTGAGGTCTGTGACAAGGGCCCTATTTGCTCCTGTGTAGGGGTGATTTTACTCAAGAGTTATAGTCTCTCTGAGATCCCTGAGTGAGGATGTCGATTACTTTGACTTCCCAAGTCTTATGTAATTTTACTGACATAAGCCCTTCTCTGGGACATCGTGATTTTAGAGCTCTTTTGGTATACTCATTTTTCTCCATATACTCTAGGACAGCACCAGTAGCAACCCCATTTGCAGCTTCACTGACCAAAATTTCAACCAAAATGACAGTAAGATTGGGCATCCCTGTCAAACATATCCTTTTCTATACAAATAATGGGAGAGATGATCCAATTTCTATTGATAGGCTTTGGAACTGTCTCCAGGTTTGGAGTATTATGAACAATGGTGCTAATGAACATTGTTCTTTATGTATCCCTATGACCAAAAACATACTTTCTATAATGTATAAGAGTATAATTGCAGGATCATAGGTATGCACATGTTTAACTTTACTAGATAATGCCAAATTATTTTCCAAAGTTGTATACATTTTCATCAGAGTAGGAGTTTGTAGAAACACTTGTGCTTTTCATCCTTGTCAATATTTGACATTGTTAGATTCTTAACTTTTCCAATGTGGTATGTGGTATCTCAGTTTTGCTTTTATTTGCTTTTCTCTGATTGCTTTTGATTTCAAGCACATTTTTACCTGTTTTTTGTTCATTTACTTTACCTATTAATGATGTGTTTTCAAGGTCTTTGCCCATATTGATTATTTGCTTTGTCTAGAGAATGATGTTTATACAGATGCTTGTAATGGGGTTACATCCTGATAAATACGATAAGTTGAAAATATCTTAAGTTGAAAATGCATTTAATACACTGAGCCTAGTCTACTTTAAACATACTCAGAACACTTACCCTACAGTTGGGCAAAATCATTGAACACAAAGCCTAATTTACAATAAAATGTTGAATATCTAATGTAATTTGTTGAATACTGTATTGAAAATGAAAAACAGAACGGTTGTATGGGTATTTGAGATACACTTTCTACTGACTGTGTATTGCTTTCACACCACCCTAAAGTCAAAATATTGTAAATCAATTGCAAGATGGGGACATCTGTAGTTGTTATATATTCTGCAAATCAAAACTCTATCAAATTTATGCAGTAAATATCTTTTCCTACCCTATGTTTTAACTTTTCACAGTCTTTTTTTTTTTTTTTTTTTTGAGACAGAGTCTTGCTCTGTTGCCCAGGCTAGAGTGCCGTGATGTCAGCCTAGCTCACAGCAACCTCAAACTCCTGGGCTCGAGCGATCCTTCTGCCTCAGCCTCCCGAGTAGCTGGGACTACAGGCATGCGCCACCATGCCCGGCTTATTTTTTATGTATATATATTTTTTTTAGTTGTCCAGATCATTTCTTTAGATTTTCTTTTTTTTTTAGTAGAGACGGGGGGATCTCACTCTTGCTCAGGCTGGTCTCGAACTCCTGACCTTGAGCAATCCACCCGCCTTGGCCTCCCAGAGTGCTAGGATTATAGGCCTGAGCCACCGCGCCTGGCCCTTTATTTAGTCTTTCACGAGGGAAATCTGTTCATTCCTAATGTAGGCCATATATATCCTTATTCTTAGTGTCCTTATTCTGGGTGACTTTTTAAGTTTTATTTTTTGGCCTTTTAAACTAGAGGGCAGAGTGCTGTGCATAACCTGCAGCTAACTTGGTTTTACTGTGGTCTTTATGGGTTGTGGATCTGTTGTCCAAAGAAGGGATTTTCTGGTCTCTCTTCCTGATTATCTTTTTATGAGAGTGATAATTTATTTCTGGATGATATGAAAACATTATGAGTAATTTCCAAGCCAATCATTTTGCACCCTGTAGAGCCTACTGCTCATGGTTCCTCAAGGCTAAAATTGTCCAATGATTGACTTAATATTTGTGGATCAAAGTGCCCCAGTTCCATTGCATGCTGGGAAGTGAAGCTGGTGGAAGTTAAAGTGGAATTAGTATAAGAAAAGAACTAGTGACTTATGGGAGCAGTTCTCAGCTGCCTTAGAAAGCAGCATGAGGGAGTAGTTTGTTCCTTTGTGTGCGAAGCCCAGATTCTGGGAGGTGGGGCACATGTTTTGGATAGATGGAGGAAATTCTCCTATTTGACCATCTCCCTGTTTCTTTGATTAAAGTCTCAGCGCTTCAAATGAGCTTTAGTTGGCAAATGTTTCTTCCATTTTTAATAGATCGTTGAGCCATTTGTCAAGTTTCCAGGACTGTGAAAACATCAATGAGAAGATGATGTGCCAATGAGCATAAATCACGAGTTGCTTGTTTTTTGCCATTATTATTCAGAAATCCTTTTAAGAAAAATCTCTCTACTCCCATCTTAGGTGTGTGGGAGACACCCTCCCTGTTAGATAACCTCTTAGCTTCCCTGCCACTCTGGACTAGATCATTTTGTTTGAGTGAGATGTCAAGTTTACTGACTCGAGAGTTTTTTATTGGTTATGTGGAAATGACACTATCATATAAATCTGTTTTGAGGCTTGTGTGGATTGGATATTATTGAAGGCATGAGTTAATGATGTTTTAGATTAAAAACTTATGTAGTTTGTGGGGCATCAATTTGATTGAATATAAAGTCCTGTGAGAAGCCCGTGCTGGTCTAGTGAGGCATCAGCCTGAAGACTTCTTCAAAGACAATGGTTTTGCAAATCAGAGTTTAATTGTGCATGTCTCCGAAACCAATAATTTGCTGCAGTCTTCTACCATGTTTTCTTGGTCACTGCTTCATCCTGCTAAGGAGCCTGATGGCAGTGGGATAAGTGTCTGAAAGTATAATTTTGTTGAAGAGTGTAATGCAAACACTTATTACTATTTGTAATACTCAGCTTGTTTACTTATTTATTATTTGTCTCCTCATTAGTCTCTAAGCAGTGACATATCTGTTTTATTCTCCACTGTGTGCCCAGGGGCCTGGCACAGTAGGTACAGTATCTTATGCTTCATGCATATTTGATGGATGAATGAATGAACTTGAAAGAGTCCCAGTACCTGCAGATTATAGGGAAGTTACAGTTTTGAGTTTTTGACTTTTGTTGCAACTTGGATTAACTAGGTTTCAAAACCTCTTCCAGGTGTAGAATTATTGCATGTAATCCATACTGTTGGACAAAATTTGAACAAAATGGTGTTTCTGGAGAATCATTGCATGTGAAATGCATTGTCTTGTGACTGGCAAAAGTAATTATTAGCTTCTTGTTTATTTAAACTTGATTGCCAGAAAGCATTTATGGTAAAACACAAAAGCCCATGAGAAAAAGGATGGGATTTTCTTCCCTTTGGCCCTATCTACTCAACCTTTCTGGGACTTCAGGCACAACCGTCTCCCTTCTGGGCCTCTTAGCCAGGCTAGGTAATAGAAACAATTTTGTAAGATGGGATGGAGATTTGGAGACTTTCTGAGTTCTAAGGTTATACTGAGAGGGACTCGTTTTGCTAGAGACTTCATTTATGCTAGAGACATTATGAGGCTGGATCTGGAAACTCCTTTTTCCTGATTCTCTGAAGAGGAAGAATTCACCCCCTCACTGCCATTCTGGCTTCTAGTTTTTCCACTCAAAGAAAATCCAGAGGAACCAAATGGTAGAGACTCTTGGACAGCAATGGAGGAAGATGAGAGGGAGCCTGGGGCTCAGGTGGAGGAGTTGAGACTCGTAAGGAACCACAGGGAAGAGGGAGAGAGGAGGGACTTCCCTTGGCCTCTCAAAGTGTTAGGAGTTAGGCTGGTGATTTAGGTAACGGTAGAAGAACTGTTTTGTACCATCCTTGGAACTCTATGCTTTATCTTTTGATAGTAAGGCTTCTCTGCTAATGGACTGTATCTAAAGTTGGAGGTTAGGTCATCTGTGAGTGAGACAGAGGTTGCTTGGAGATTTTGAGGAGAATGGAGAAAGTAAGAAATTGTTGTCAAGAACATGGGCCAGAAAGCTGCCTAGAGAAAATTTAGAAGGATTTTCAAGCAGCCGAGGGCCTGAGGGTTACTTCATTTGGAAAATATAAACGTCTTTTTTGACACAAACCTGATTGGTCAGCACTATGTCCTCTAAGAAGCCTTCTTTGACCATAAATCTTCAAGTTTGATTTATGACTTAAATATCTCTCTCCGCAGAAATCTCATGTGAATTTAGCCATGCCTTATAATTCTGATCATTTTGGGTTGAAATATTTGTTTCCTGTATCTATCTTCTAAAGGACAGGCCATGCCTTGTTCCCTCTTTATCTGTAGGACCTAGTAATGTGGCCAGCTCATATTAGGCTCTGGGTAATGAATGTTTGAATTAATTGAGATAGGAAGAGAAGGGTAAAAGTGATTCAGGATGGTGTATTGTCGTGAAAGCTGGGGAGTAGAGAATGTTAAGAAAGAGTGACTTTCAACAATAAGAAATGCCAGGAAAAGAAAATCAGAATTAGAAGTATTGCATACGATATGAGGGAAGTCAACTGATGACCTTGGAGAGGAAAGCTTCAGGCAAGATTTGGATCCTGAAGACAGATTGCAGAGGCTAATGAAAAGAATGCATGACTAAATATTATTGTTTCTCAAAATTTAGTGTAATTTTTTAATTCATATTGATTGTCTTCCAAATCAGGGAGTCATTCTTGTACATTTAAGCTCAAAAGAAATTAATAATCATGTTTGCCATTTAAACCAAGTTATCTACACTGTTTAGGTGACTGGAAACTGTAAATCTTTATGTAGTGTGTGTGTGGGGAAATTATACAAATATAAGTAAGCATGTTAAGTTCAGGCATTTGTATGTTTTGAATTATCATTTGGAATAGAGTTTTAGCAAGAAACAGAAGGCAAGTTCTCTGCTAGGTAGTGTCTACGAACATTGATCTTTCTACTTCCTAGCGTGGAGTGATTCAAAATAGGTGTGTTTTCTATAATCTGTCACTTTTTAACAATAGCTTGACATTTTTTGGTGTTTTAAGATCTCATACAAATGTTTGTGAAAAATAATATCTCATTACTATTTCTCTTCACTTACTTTATCCTGCCCGTGTCCTTGGCTATAAGAGTTATTTATTTTGTTTCTTCCTAATAAAATGAGGTGGGTATCTGTCTTAGCTGTTTTCATTGTGAGACTTTTGTTTTTTTGGTCCTTGGGTACCGTATTTCTTTGGCTCCTTTTTAACTTATTCAGCCTAAGGAGCTGTTTACCTGGTGTGTTGTGATGGAGATGAGAGGAATATTTGGATTTCATTTAATTTCCTAGTTGTCCTTGGAGACAATGGAATTGTTACTGGACAAAAAGGCAAACACTTAGATTTCATCCTAATTGGAAGTTTGAATGGTTAGCACTGTCTTGCGTAAATGCCAGCAATAAGGCATGCAAGATTTAAAATATTTATTGATCTTATTAGGAATTATTTTTAGTCATTAATCTTCTTGAATGTAACCAAGGTTCTTTTGCCATCTGGTATTGTTGACTGTATTTGGTCTTACACTGTAACAAATTACAAAGGCAGAAGATAAGAATTGGATGTTCTTATTGATCAAATACACACGTTCCTGAAAGAGATTATTTAAATATATGCCTAATAAATTATGGCACATTCTTATAATGGAATTCTATTTTGCCATTAAAAATGATGCTGTAAAGAAAAAATTATTGCCACAAGATGCTCTCTCCAATATAGTTTTAAGGCAATAAAGGTAGTCACAAAATAGTATTTATATCATGTTCTCATTTTTGTATCTATTAATGTTTATTTATGTATTTATAAATAAAAAAAAAAGTCTGAAAGAATATATGCCAAAATGTTAACAGTGGTTATCTCTGAGTGTTAGAAATGAGGGTAATGTTCCCTTTATTCCTAATAACATTTATAGACACTAAAAATTCATAGTAATTTTAAAAGGAAAAGCTGTTTCTTATTTAAAGAACTTTCAATGAAAATTTCATGTCTATGGTAATTTCTTAATTCCTTTTTTTTTTTACTTAGCTCATTTCTACTTCCTAGAGATACATTTGGATTGACAGAGAAAACAACTTCCCAACTGTGATTTCACTTTGTAGGGGAGTCACATCACTGTTATAACTTGTATTAAGTTGGGTTCAGAAAATAAAACTGGTCATCAGGACCAGGAAATCAAGTCTGGATGGAGACTTCTGAGCAGGTTATAGGATCTGAGCTTAGGACTATGGAATAAAAAATTGAAAGTCAGTCAGTCTGCCACCATATGGCCTAACCAGTAGATGAGCTAAACAAACTAGTGTCAGATTCCAGCCTCGGTAGGCAAGGTGAGAATACTCAGCAAATCTCAAATTGCATTGACCAAGGAGCAAATCTTGTCTGACTGTTGAAAACCCAACAAGAATTGAACAAACCTCTGAGGTCAGTGTAGCTGGGCAGGTTATATTTACCTTGTCATCTTTGCTTGAAGGTTCTGTGCTCATCAGTGAAACCTGCCAGTGAGACCCTGGCAAATTCCTGTCTCCTCAAACCACTGTATCTTGCCCTCTTTCACCTTTACCTTGCCATCCAGGAGAAAGGGCCCATGGGCCAGTTCACCTTCTTCGAATATGATAGCATTGCCTGAAAGATATCAGATTGATTGGTAAACATACTTTGCTATGAGCATCATTTCTTTTTCAATTTTTCTGGGAAAATGTGGAGGCAAGAAAATTGCTTGTATTATAATCTGTCTACATAGAAGCTTTAAACCAAAAGTACTTTTTGTTAGATATAAACTATATAGTCAGAGTAGTTTCTATGTGCAGATATGACTTTGGTGTAGACAGGTGGGGATGTAAATAAAGAGTGAGACTGATAAGTATCAGAAAATGTAGTTTTGACTAGCTAAATTGGATTTAGACTAAAAGAATATTTTTTGAAATCATTTAAAAATGTAAATACATGGATGAATCTTACAAACATCTTGAGTGAAAGAAGACCTTAAATAATACATTACAATATGATTCCAACTCACGTGCAGTTCAAAAATAGGCAAAAATCAAACTATATTGTTTGGGATGCATTTAAAAGTGGTAAAACCATGAAGGAAAGGAAAGAAGTCATTTTCCTAAAAGTGAGGATGGTGAGACCTCCTGGGGGAGGGAGGGGTGTGTGGTCAGGAAGGGACACACGGGGGGCTCTAGGCTGCTGACAATGCTCTTTTTTTTGACCTGGATGGAAGTTACACAGGTGTTCACGTTATAATTATTTGTTATCCTGTGGATTTATGTCTTCAGCATTTTCTGTATCTGTTATATTTTCCAATAAGAAGACTTTCAAAAGGATGTAATGACTATCTTAGCGAGTTTATACTCTGTGGTCTGAGATTTAAAGGGCTTCTAAGTTTGTGTGATGGGTTGAATTTTGAATAAGAGAATTCATAAGTTAAAGTCCTAACCCCAGTACCTCAGAATGCGACCTTATTTGGAGATAGGGTCTTTAAAGAGGTAATCAAGTTAAACGCGGGCAGGAGAGTGGGCCCTGTAACTAGTGTCTTTGTAAAAAGCGGAAATTTGGACAGAGACACACCTAGAGGGATGGCGATGTGAAGAGACACAGGATGAAGACTGCCATATGTACGCCAAGGCGAGACGCCTGCGTGGATTCTTCCCTCACAGCCCTGGGAAGGAACCAACCCTGTTCACACCTTGGTCGTGGACTTCCAGCCTCCAGAACAGGGCGATACATTTCTGTGGTTTAAGCCCCCCAGTCTGTGGTATGTGTTATGGCAGCTCTAACAAGGTAACAGTTTGAAAGACTGACAAAAATTTTACTTTATCTTTAATCACTGGCTTTACTAATCACAATGACCTGTTTGGGGTTTTTCAAAGTACACCAGGGGCAATTACTTTTCCCATGTAACTTATTTTATTTTATTTTTTTAAGAATTTTAATTAACGTAATTGAAGAAGCAAGGATGTGGTTTATCAAGTCATCCAGCTTTTTTTTTGCTTAGTATAATAATTATCTAATTATCTTTCAGAGCTTTGACTATTTTTTGGGTGCCATTTCTCTTTTTTGTGAACACCTGTATTATGTAAGAATTCATAGTGGATTTCTTACTGGTGTTATTTAAGCAACGAGTTGCATTCCTATATTAAAATCATCCATGCTGTGAAGAACAGACCACTCAAGTTCCCTCAGGTGATGGGAGCTGCAAGGGAAGAAGACCCTGAATGATGGATGTATTGCAGTGTAATTCCACTCAGTCGCCCTGAGTCCAGCCCTTTTGAGCATGCTAGGGTATATCCCTTCATGGAATGGTGGGGTGCCTCTGCCGTATTTCGAGCCAATTCACAAGTCTTGAACATCTCAAATTTCAACAATAAAATCCAGTTTCTAATATGTATTTTGATCACTAACAACCTCAGCTCTTTATTCGAGGTAAAGATGGCTGAAAACTTATATTAATAGTAGCTGTCTTTTAATGTGGCCTTTTGATTAATTGACTCTTCATGCTGTATTGCAAAGGAAATTTCAGACTATAAAACAGTAGTTTTAGTACTTTCCTGATACCTGTTCTCAGCTTTTTGCTGTGTCTTTTCCTTCTGCTCTCTTTCTTTGCAGTCTTATATACTTCCTTCTCCCCGATGTCCTCATAGCTTTTGCTTATTCTTGGCTTCTTCTGCTTTAGAGTTACAGTTTTTACTTTATCTTTTTTTTTTCTGTTCTTCTATATGATAGCTCTCTCGGTACGAGTTGTATTCAAATACACTGGAAAAGGTTCTTGTCGAGTTGCTTAATCGCTATTCAGTGTACTTTATTGCTCCTGGGGTCGAGCTCTCTTGCCTGGCCACCTTGAAGGCCAAGGGCTTTCTCATGTCCAGTCTAGAGCTGACATCTTTAGGTCAGGCACCAACCTCTCATGGAGATAGTTGTGGCCAGGGTTGCAAGATACATTTCACAAAAGTTGAACATCTGCGCACAAGAAACTGTTTCTAGATACTTTGTTATTGAAAGGAACAGACACCAATTTTCTAAGACTCCTCCCCAATATTATCCTTGATGCTTGAAACCAAAGTGATGTAAAGGCTACAAACCAAATATTCTGGTAAAATTCTGACAAGTGTAGTTAATTAAGTCTACTCAACTAAGGTTTATAGAGCATGTGCCAGACACGGTGCTAGAGTAGTCAGTCATCAAGTCATCCAACAAGCTAAGTCTAGTGGGGGAGACATGTAAACAAATGAGGAGTGAACAGTTTGAGGAGAAAACAACTGCTTGCTTCTCTCTGTGCCATTGGTTAATTAGGACAAGGATCTGGGAAGCATTGCTGGGGGGAGGCCCTAACCACAAACAGGATTTGTGCCTAAAAGGAAGAAGCCTTTATTTGCATAAAAGTTAGCTGTAATAGGAGTTAAACTTACAAAGGTGCACTGTTGTCTAGTCCTGTGAATGTCTTATAGCAGTGAGCATAAACAATTCTTTGTACTCGAAATAATGTGAGTTTAAAGATCCCACCTTGATCAAAGTATAAGAACTTTGTGTTCCCGTTAGTTGAAAATATCACTAATGATATATCCTGATACTTGGAAACTATTGAGTATGTCATTTTGCTACCATAAATGATTTTTTGATGCTAGATTTCACTGGAAGAAATTCACTGCATTTAATTTGGAGGAGTTATGAGTTCTCTTGGGCACCATAGAATTTAATAATCTATTAAAGTGGTTTTTCATTACTCTCAGTACTTGGGATCCAGTGATGCATCCCTTTAAGAACTTGGGAACAAGGGAAACCTGATTGCCCTCTGAGAGTTACATTTTAAAGTCACTGTGTAATGGAGCAGAGACAGAGTGACTACAAGCCTGCCAGAACTGATTGAATGTATGAGCATGGTTTAAGAATGTGTCAATGACAAAGTGGGATAGGTCAGATGTCAAACCAGAGAAGGATACCTAAGGATGAGCCCTGGCCTGCGCTCATGTAGATACAGATGCATTAAGCTACTTTAAACTAGTGCTGATTAAATATTCAAATCATATTATAAACTCTCCTTC
>CAUYSK010128692.1:0-12758 GCA_963575035.1 Avahi laniger
AAAATATATAGAAAAAATTAGCCGGGCATGGTGGCACATGCCTGTAGTCCCAGCTACTCGTGGAGGCTGAGGCATTAGGATTGCTTGAGCCCAGGAGTTGGAGGTTGCTGTGAGCTAGGCTGACGCCCCGGCACTCTAGCCAACAGAGTGAGACTCTGTCTCAAAAAAAAAAAAAAAAAAAAAAAAAATAGGCCTGGTATCTTGGTTAAAGTAGAGATTTTATTTTACTAATTAAACCTGTGTTTTCCATTTCTAAGTTTATTCTGGCTTTTTCTTCTTGCAAGATGCATTTTAAGGCCATAACTCTTAATCTGCCTTTTGATTCTAGATCCTTGTTGGGTTGGGTTTAATTTAGTGACATTTTATGAATTATTTGTACAATTCAAAGTGCTGGGAGCATTGTGGTCACCAGCAGGGAGAGAGGCCTTTGCTGGGCCAGGAAGACAGTGTGCAGAGGGCAGCACTCACCAGGCGTCTGGCCCCACGCACAGAAGGTACATCGTCGTCTCTTCTCTTTTCAGAGCAAAATCTGGAGCGGCAGGTGTTACAGACACAGTGCAGACGGCTGGAGGCCCGGCACTACAGCCTCAGCCTGACTGCGGAGCAGCTCTCCCACAGCGTGGCGGTAAGTCAGCAAGGAATGGACGGGGTGTTTTAAAACATGGTGCTTTTCCCAACCTTTCAAGTTTAGGTTCAAGAGCACCCATAAAGATAAGTTTTAGAGGGGAAATCTGCTCTTAAGGGGAAAATTCAGGTACCGGTTGATGATATAGCTAAGGAGCGAAGTATCTTTAACTTGCAGAATATCGATCCTAGGAGAGCAAAGATGCTACTTACATATCCCTCTTGGAGAATTACTTATTGCCCGTAGCAGTCTCCTACTGTGATTTGCCCAGGAGGGTGGAAGGAGGTTTTATCAGAGAAGGAAAGCTCTTGAGGCAACCAAAACCACCACACACCATCTTCAGCCCGGCTATCCTGGGGTGAGGGGGATCATCCATCAGGCCTCCTTCAGGGGCAAGGAGCAGGTCTCAGGTCACTCCCCAAGTTCTTACATCTGCAGGTTCCAAGATTCAGGGTTTGAGCCAAGACACCAGGGGACACCGATTCTTTAAAAGCAGGTATTGTAAGAATCTAGGGCTCTGGAAGAGCCAGTTCAAGCTGTCCCCAGAGGCCACTCTCAGAACACAGGCTGGAAGGGGATATATTCAAAGTGGAAGGTTTGCCTTTCCACAAGGCATCCGATGTTTTCATGCACCACATGCATTTCCTTACCAGCAAGATGGGTTTGTTTTGACGTGAATTTCCTTCTCCACAGGAGTTGAGGAGCCAGAAACAGAAGATTGTCTCAGAAAGGGAGCGGCTCCAGGCAGAACTGGACCACTTACGGAAGTGCCTTGCCTTGCCTGCAATGCATTGGCCTAGGGGCTACTTTAAGGGATATCCCAGGTGACGGTTTCCCTTGCACTAGGCTGAACCTATAGTATAGAAATATTATCTATTTTATTACCTTGAATATTTAATATTTTTCACTGGGAGGTTTGAAGCTTAAAAAATTAAGAATGTGCCATGCATGAAGCAAAGGATTCCAGGCTCCAGAAAGAACGAACAGACCCACCTTGACTTCAATGCAGCTGAATCACCTTTGTCAATCAGCGAGCAGCCAACCAATGTAGGACGCCCATGGTTTTTCTTTTTAAAGGTGGCTTACTCCTCCTTCCCCCATGTCATAATTTTTTAATCTGAAAATGAAAGCTCCATTACCAACACTAAAACTTTATCATTCATAGCCTCCACTGCATATGATTGGATCAGACCGGTTATTTCCTGTTTTTGTGTTGCCATGTGATTAGGCCTCAAGAACGAAGTTTGCTTTTGCTGCAGTGATGAGGTGGGTCTCTCTCCTCCTCCAGGAATGAGACTTGGTTGGGTGCATTGTAAATAAAAAGGGCTTATTTGTTTGTTACTTTCCTGCAAAATTTTCTTCAAATCAACAGGTCCTAGGAGCACACAAAGCAACAACCCAAAGGCTTTTCCCTGGAAAAGCTCTTACCTAAAGATAAAAACAAATCCACAAACTAAAGGTACCTTTTTATTACTCTGAGGGGGAGAGAATGTACAGAGCTCTATGTATACATATATTCACACCCACCAAATTGTTACTGCAGTGGGTAGTGTTTTCATACAAACATAAATTTTGAGAGAAAAGTCAAAGGTGCTTCAGCCTTGTACTGTGTATATATATTAAAAAACAAAGTTTTGTATGTTTTTATTACTTTAATTATTGTTATAAAAAGCCTGCCATTTTTAATATGTGGTTTGGGGGATTTTTTTGTTTGTTTGTTTTTCCTGTTTGGGGATTTTGTTTGTTCTGTTTGTTTTTCTGGGCAAAAAAAATCTTGCTTTTAGTGTTTGTACTGCTGCTGGTCAGGACATTAAAATATTGAAGTGTTTTTAAAAATTAAAGAAGAAGAAAAGTAAAAGAGCTTACCACTGGCGCCTATGCGATCACTTCATTTTTAATTTCAGTTGCACCAGAAACTGATGTAGAAAGCCATGCGTTACTGCTTACCTCCTCCTCTGCCCCCACCCCACATCTGGACACACTAATAGCAGATACAACCCATTGCTATTACGTGAGGAGGGGAGAGTCTGATGGGAACAAAGTAGAACCTGTGTGTGGCAATTATGTGAACACATGGGTGTGGGGCTTTAAAAAAAAAAAACCTTTCAGGAAATAATTTGTGATAGAATTCTAAGATGCCTGAGAGCAGGTGCAGAGTAGGAACGTTAGAGGCTTTATATAGATGCAAAGCTTTGTAAAAGCCTAAAGTAGGGTAAAACAATGTCTGAGCTGAACCCCTCCTTTTGAACTTACCGTGACAAGCACAGGAATGGCCAGAGACCGGGCTCATCACACCAAGGTGAAGCGGCGGGCAAGTCTTTCCTCCTTGTCCCAGTCACTGCTTGTTCAGGCAGTGTGTAGATCAAGAAGGCATGTGTTGCCGAAACAGGCCCTCACCAGAGGCCAAGGCAACCCATCACTCAGTGGTCTGGTGGGGGGGGGGGGGAAGCAGAGGCCTGGCCCCAGGCAGGGCAGATGCCCTGTGTGCTGGCTGCTCACTGCTGTGACCAGTGGCCGCACCCTCAGCCTTTGCTGTGCAGAACAGCTTGCTGGCAGCTGGCATTGTGTTGCTTTATCAGCCCCTGCACAGTTTGCTTTGTACATCTGCCAAGAATCTTCCAGTTATTAGCAAACTCAGACAAATGTGCCGCCAGTATTATCAGCAGTCAACAAGCACCTTCCCTCTCCACAGAGGCAACCGGAAGAGGACTCAGTGGGCTGTGCTGCGGTCCTCCTCCCCTGAAAGACACTGAGAGGTCAACATGTTCCACAGGTATTCAGAGGGAGCTGCGCTGCCAACAATCAGGGCAAAATCTTACTTAATCGCTCTGCTTGTAGTTTCTGGTCTGAAAGCCTAAGTCACATCTTAGCACTTCACTCCCAGGCTGCCTCCTACATCACAGATGATGTCTGAATGCTTTTGCTAATGAGCTTTGGGTAATGGCCTTGGCTAAGTAAAAGGAAAAAGTAGATCTCATAACATACTGGAAAAGAAAAGCACAGCCCATCCCTTGCCATCCAAGGGGAGCTCCTTTGGTTGGATTTCTTGGTATGGGGAGAGTTCATGGCCCAGGGACAAACGACTTGCTGTTGCAGAGAGGTCTGCGGGTGGGAGTGTGTCACTGAGCTAGCAATAACTGCTTTCTCCCCTTCTGGGTGGAAATCACTCCTTTCCCCGTACCCTTGAGCCTCTCGCCCACTATGCCTCACCATTCTCCCACCTGCCTATGGAGATCTCTGAACAGTCATATGCTCAAGAAATGACAATCAGAATACAAATACAAACCAGTAAGGCAGCACGAATAAACTAAGAAAAAGAAAATGTCTCTTGAAAACAAAAGTGCACCACTAAGACGTATCTAACAATGGTTTTCGCATCCAACACTTAGTTTTATATAATCTGAAAACACTTATCTTCCTGTAATTCTGAAAGGACAGTCACATCTCAATCTGTTTTCAGTTGGGCTTCACAAAAATTTGACATATATGCGACCTCTGAAGCTTTTCGTTCAGCTCTTTCACCACTGCGTTGAAAACAAAGTTAAGCACATCAAATGTGTCCTAGAGTCGATTCTGCATCCTGAGTGTCAGTATTTGCGTGACACCCTCAGTCTTTCTCAACTAGGAGTCTTCCTATGTTACCTGGAAGGGACAGCTGCCCTCTACCCTCTGCAGAGGAATTCATTACACTTTTGAGGTATACCTCCCAACACTAAATCTGGTTCCACACTTAATCTTTGAAACAAGTTTTTGTTTCATACAATCAGAGCCAAAGTGACATGATAAAATATCATGCTCCTAATCCATTGTCTCAGATAAGTGACCAAGGTAGGATTTAACATTTTAGTCTATATCTTAAAGGGATAGAACACTTAATTGGCATTAACATTCTAACAGATTACACCCTTACGGATATTCAGAGTATTAAAAGAAGCCCACGCCTTCAGCAGCAAATTATAACGTAGGAAATCTTAAGCGTGTAGCAGAATGGTATTTTCCTCAAGTAGCTCACAATACTGCCAAATCTCAAAACTTAAGCTGAATTTCAAACCCTTTTCCCTCTGAGCTGTGTGTTTAATTAAAGCATAGAAAATTCCAGGGATCCGCCACAAGATGGAGATGGTCAGCACAAACCTATTCTGTTACCCTTTAAAGTGTATATTAGCCACTTAGCATTCTCTATACTCTGTCAAGTAATCAACCTGTTGACTTTCTTACTACTTGCAGTAGCCTGTCCCCAACTTTTTGATGCAGTGCTTAACTTAAAAAAGCCCCGTATCTCCGCCTTGACCTGAGGAAGGCCATGCCAATTGGTTGTGTTACTTTGTATGTACCCTGTGCTTTATCGCTAGAACAGTAAACCCAGACTCGGGTGGGAAGGAGGAACACCGATGCCTCGGTCACTCTGGGGGCAGTTTAGATGCTGTGAAATTAAACCTGTTCTAAGTGTACTTGTTTGAATTAATTGTATTGTATTATTATTTGTTGAATGTAGTAATTAGGTATTTATGAATATATTGCTGTAATTTCTGACAACATCCAAAAAATAAAATCTTCCTAAATCATGTTAAGAGGAAAATTTTTTTTACATTATAATAAAATAAGGCCCCAAAAGAAAAGCTCAACAACTATATCATTTCACAGGTAAAAGGTGATTTAACGGTACCTCAGCTGATGTAGGTTTTAAGACCAAGGTATTAGGAGTGAGATCAGACACACAGGACCTCTGACCCTCCACAATAAAAATTAGTTTCATTCTAAAAGCTCTCCAGATGATATCTGGAGGATTCTGAGTAAGAGTGAGATGAAAAGACAAGTCCTGCGCCCCAAAACCAACCCTCTGAATAGTACCTTAACTACGGAGCTACCTTCTGGTCAGAACCCTCTGGGTCTGGCCCTCTGTGTCCAAAGGGCAACCAAACAACGTGGACGCTCGAAGGCAGGCACTGGGCTAATGGTGCACACACATGCTCAGGGCTCCCAGACGACATGCTACTGCCTTTCATCCACCGGGTACCACTACCAGAAACCAGCTGGTTACAGAACTTCATACTCATGACACTGGACGGTCATTTCCCTCCATCAAGGTTATATGTTTTCATATAGCAACTCCAAAACGCCACACTTGAATAGTCATTTTCTCTTAGGAAAAAAATAATTTCCCCTGAGCCACTGCTACCTACAACAGAGTCCTTCCCCTAAACCCATCAAGAACAACATTAGGAAAAAAGTCAGAGACCATTAGCGTTGCATCTTAAGCTTCACTCACGTGTTTAATACGCTGGATTAGTTTTTCTGACTTTCCTCTTGACAAGCAACCCATTAAGCCTTAGCCACAGTCGCCAGAGAGCAGGACATGGTGCTCCTCTTTGCAGTTTCCAATTGGCTGCCACACACCTCGGTAATCAGATCATCTCAGCTGCAGGGCTCAGCCCTTTTACTTGGTAGTTATACAGGACAAAAACCCAACAAAGTCAGATTGGGGTTGTTCCATTTTTATTGTGGATTGGAGCTTAGAGGATAAGCGCTGGTCAGCATCACTAGCTGCTCCATCTGCCATCCTCTGAGCAACCTCTGTAGGAGTCTAAATTTAGCCCAAGATACCAGGATTAAGAAGGGGGAAAAAGCTGTTGGTACATCACCGCTCCCACTGTATCTACACCTAACAGTCACTGAACACTCGCCCATGCATGACAGTTCTGTAAGGGAGAATAACTTATTTGCCTACACCTTTTCTGTCTCTTCCATGAAAGAAAAGCTGGCTTCTAGAAATAGATGTGGAATTAAAGAACATTCCAGGGAGCTGAGATGAGGACTAATCACAGACTTGTTTCTCCAACATTGTTATCAATGTATTGCCTGCACCATCATACGTGTTTTTCATACAGTCAAAAGTGTTTCTTGAGCTCCAAAACCACGAGTACCTCTGTCACGTCCCCCCGCAAGCCGCCTGCCACCAGACCTGTACGAATCACAAGCCTCTCTCTAGAAGTCCTGAGACTGGGCACTCTCAGACGGTTGCAGGTTTGTGCGGAGTTTGTACATGTGATTGAGCGCCCGTGTGAGAAAAGCCCCGCTGGTATTGATCTCCATCAAGGTCAAGTTATCCAGCTAAAACAAAAGAAAACAGACCAAGTTGACCAAGAAGTTTTTGATTTTGAGAAAAAGATAAACTCCGCTGAATAAAAATAAGAAACCGACGTTTTTTGTTTTTAAAGCACAGCTTGTAATCCTTGCTTGCAATAGCCTCAGCAGGCAGGATGTCACGTGAAATTCTTCCGCGGCATCTAAGCCCTGCCCACTGGCACCCAGGTGAGACGGATGCCAGAGGGAAGGCGAGACATGCACCCACCTCGGCGTGCGCCTCCTGCTGTCTCACAAAGCTGTCAGCGGACACTCGCAGTTTGGCTATGCGAGTGTCCCACATGTCCTTGACCAGGGTCCGGATCTCATCTGCTTTCGGGATGTTGTCTGAAGCACTAAAGGAAGTAAGGCGTGAAATAAATCAGGAAGCAACACTGGACAGAGTGGCTTTTTTCAGGCAAAACACTTCAGCTATTCTAGACTCAGAAAACTTTTGATGTTTTCAATTTTAAGAGGTTGGGATTTGTAGCAGTTGAGCTTGGTGCCAAGGACATTGGGCAGTGATCCACACCGAGTTATTTTGCTCATGGTAACTGTCCCACGGCAGGCTATTGCACAGGACTCCGTTTACCTAAGAAATTTCGGTACTAAAGAATCTGCTCTAAGCCTGACATCCTCTTCTCAGGGTAACGGTGTTCTGTGCTGCATAATCTCCATCTAGAACGAACTTGTGTCAAGGGCTGGTTCACAGGTCCTGACTTACATTGCTCCCCGTTTACAGGGTGTTGAGCAGATCCCTATTCCCCACCAGTACCCCAGGGGCTCACAACCCACCAGGGAAGGCAAAGGCCTGCTGTGCTTAGCACTTATGCGGCATCTCATCCTCACAAAAACCCTGAGGAGTAGGGATTACTCCACTCTTCAGATAAAAACAAGTTACAAAAATCACGTAACAAATTACAAATTAGCAAAGTGAGTGCACCTATACATAGTAAAATTCTGGGTAAAAGTTCAAAGTCGGGATAGTAACAGCCTTCCTTTGTGAAATATATTTTAACCAACCTTTGAAGAAAAAGATAGATAAAAGCGGAAGTAAATATTGTTCATCACTAGGCATCCTCAGTTAAGCTAGAAAGTCTCTCTCCATATGCTACAATTAGCTCAGGATTAGTAGATGGCAGATAAGTGGTACAAAACTTCCGTAGCATACTTTACTTATGAACCCAAACATTTAGATCTTGTGTTCTGAACAGCAGGCTAAAGAACAAGGACCCCAACTCCTTATCAACGTAAACTATAGAACAAATGTGAAATTAGGTCCCTTAGCCAAATGATTCTAAAACCAAGTTTTTGATAGAAACTGCATACATAATATATTGAACTTCAAAAACTAAAAACAAACAGGCCCCCTTCACCTGGCTAACACCAGCTTCTTACCTAGTCTGTTTCCAGATCCTCCCCTTCCAAGCTAGTGCCCCCCAACAGCCACCTCAGTCTCTCTCAGATCCCTCTGATGACACGTCCCTCCCCCGGGGTCTCTCCATCGCCACAGAATCAATGTCTCCACTGCCTGCTCCCACACACGCCCTGGTACCTCTGCTTCCCCAACACACAACACCTTCACACTCCGTGCCTGAGCACAACCAGCTCCTCCTGCCTCACTGCCCTCTCCCCTACGACTCACCTCGGGATTCCTCGCAGCGAACCTCCTCCACGAGCCCATCTCTGGCACCAGCAGGCCTGTAGCCCATGGACTCCCAACAGCATTGGCCACACTGCAGTTTGACTACTGGCCAACAGGTTCATATCTCCCCTACACCAAACTAGGAACTCAGGCCTACGTCACTAATGCCACCAGCAGAACGCTCGGTGTGTTGCTGGGTCTGAGATTTTATTGAATGAATGGGTGAACTGCTGCCTCGTATCCACCCAAGCACAAGTCCACATGTGTACCCAAAGTTTTCCTTTAAATCTGGCAGTGCCATTCAGTGCTGCCCTACAGTAGGCAGCAGTACTTATATCTCAATTCTTAGTTCTAGTCCTGCTCTTGAACCCATCCATTAAAAGATGCTCAGGGAGCTTCAAAAGCTTGACATTTTGCTAATTAAATTCTAAGTATCTCCCAGGCAAAAGTATCCACATTGGCCTTCTCCCTTTACTGGTTTCACCCATTCATTCAACAAACATGAGCACCAGGCACCATGCTGGCGACACAATGCATACACAACACAGCCCTTGCCCTTTTAGAACTGGGTGTGTGTGCACGCGCGCATACAATGGCACAAAGGATTAATAAATTATGACCAGGAACACCATGGTGGTGTACAGAGCTGCCAAAAGAACATGTGCACTGAATCTGGGAGAAATATTTGTTATGCTAAAGCACTGAGGTGAGCAGGGAAGGGCGCAGGGAACAGTATGTGCAAAGCCATGAGGACCCCAGCATGTCTGAAGAAATGACAGAGGCCAGTGTGAGCCTGAGCCCTACAGAACCAGAGGGAAGAACCGTAGAGAAGTGTGAAAGAGGGAAGGAGGGGCGCCCACCAGGCTGTGTGTGTACTGCTGGAACACCACCCTCAGGACTTTAGACAACCCTGGAAAGGCTCCAAGGATTTCTAGTAGGAGAGTCACATGGCAGCTTTGTCTTTAAAAGGCCCCTCTGGCCACAACAGAAAGAATGAATTAGAAGCCAATGTGGAGTGCTATACGGCTGCAGGCAAACAAGTTAAGGAGTTGCCATAGCATGTTTTTGCCATGAGTGGGCTCTCCCTACAGTGCAGAGGCAAACGTGAGCCCTCTGGCCCTTCCTGTGAAGGACACACAAGAACACAAATTCACAAACCCCGAGGACAAAAAGGAGTAAAGCTCTACTAAATAAAACGTGTATATTGTTAAGGCTGCTGCTGGAGGTAATGGCGGCTCGGACCTGACTAATGTCAAGTGATAGGAGGTAGAATGGAAAGAGCCAAGGGATTTCCTGGGGTGGGTGGAGAAAAGGAAAAATGAGAGACAGAGGGGGCAGGGGAAGGAGAGAGAGAGAGGGAGAGAGAGAGAGAGCGAGAGAGACAGACACAGACACAGTCTGGCAAGTGTGCGTGCAAAGAGATGACCTCCAGGTGACTGATCTGAGAAACGGGGTGGCCAGTGCTACCACTTACTGTGGCAATGAGCAGGGAACACGAAAGGGAGGGTGAAGAGTTAGAGGCAGGAAACAGTGAGTCCATTCTCAAGTATGGACGCTAAGAAATGAGATCTACTTACTGATTTAATAGGAGTTTTGTAAGTTCCATGTAGTATGGGCTAGGCATCGGGGTGAAAGTTTCTTCCTTCCGTTCATGATCCCTCATCTTTTCCAACTTTTCTGAAATTCAGAAATTAACACATTTCACTACCATTATAACCAAAATATTTTTTAAACCTTCCAAGTTTATCAAACATCTATATTACCTACTTGATTGACTAGCAAATACATGAAAAAACTTTTTGGAATAACATTTGGATAATTATATAGATGATTTGAGGCCTTCTCAAAAATTCTCTAAGAAAGGTAAGTTTTTGTTGTCATTGCTTTGGCCGGCAGAATAGATTCTCAAATTTTTTTTTTTTTTTTTAGGGAAAGAGCAAAGTATTTTACTTTTGATGCCATAAGTGATTGAAGCAATAGTGACTCAAGAAACGCATTTATACTAAGCCTTGCTCAGAAGGGAGCAAGACAACTCACAAACTGCAGCCACCCCTAGCCTGGGGATGAAAGGGTATCCGAGGGGGTTAATGGCACAGCTGTGTCTGGTTGCCCCCAGCATCAGCACTGTTCTCATGTGTGCCCCAATACCCGCTCCCTCTGTCTTACTGGCCCGAGAAATCCCAGCCCCAGGTGTGGACCGTGAGGCGTGGGTAAGGGACACACACAGAGCACAACCCTGTTGCAGGTCCCACTCTAAAGGGTTGCCCACCCATCTCCAAGGCCCTAGGTGCTGTCCTGCAATCCTCACACTTCCCTGGTCCACTGCCCCCTCCCCCATGGCCAGCACCTCCTCTGCCCACCACGCAGTTCTCACCTGACACCTTGCTGAATGGGCCTGCACAACACCCCCCTACCCCACCCACAGTGATCACTGTCCCTCACTGCTTGATCTTCCAAACACACTAACATCTCCCATCTTAAAAAGACCCTCCTCTGACACCAAATCTTTCTCCAATTAGCAATGCATTTCTCATGCCTTCTGCAAGACATCGAGTTGTCTGACCCTTTGTTAACGTCCCCTTCTCCCATTCACGCCTCCACCAGCCCCTCCACCAACGGTAGCTCACCAGGGCTCACAGCCTCCACCTGGCCAAACCCAACAACTACGTCTCATCTCCACACCTGCCAACTGTTCAGTCATCCTCCCTGTCACTTAGCTTCTGGAACACCTTCTCTTTGAGCTTTATTCTGACCTCACCGGCCACCCTTCTCTTGCCGATTCCTCTTGACCTCTCAGTGCCGGGGAACAGAGTCCAGCTCCCAACCCCTTCTCTACTACCTAAACTCACATCCAGGTGATTTCATCCTGCCTCAACCACCACCTATTTGCTCAGGATGACTTTCAAATTTACATCCACCAGTCAGTCCCTTGCCCTGACTCCCGAGTCAATATCCCACAGCCCACATAACTTCCACCTGGCTATCTGAAAGACACCTTGAACAAAACATGTTCAAACCCCAACTCCTGGTCCCCACGCTGCCCCCCGCAGCCTGCCTCGCATCAAGAAACAGCAGCTCCACCTCCTTCCCGGCCTCAAGCTGATAGCCTTGGCCTTCAACCTTAACTCTTCTCCCTCACACCCCATCGCCAGTCCTTCAGCCGATCCTGGTACTTCTTTCAAAACACACTTAGACACCAACCACTTCTCCCCACCTCCATCAGCTAGAGGCCACTCAGCTCTCGCCTGGATGATTCCCTACTCCCCCCCACCACACACACACCTTCTCTACACAGCAGAGTGATCCTTTCATTTTTCAACATCTGAACCAGATTATGAAACACCTCCATTCAAACTCTCTGACAAATCAAAAAGGTACCACCAACATATTTTTGGCCAGGACATGGAACACGTCTGGTAAGATTATAAAGCCTCAGCCACTTCGAAGAGCCAGTTGGCAGTTTTTACAAAGTTAAGCATCATCTGTCCTATGATCCAGCAAGTCCGCCCGTCTAGGTATTTATTTGCCCAATAAAAATATATCTACAAAAAGAATTAGACAAGAACGTTGTGGCAGCCTTATTAATAGCCAAAACTGGGAAAAACCCAAATATCTACCAACAGAAAAGAATGGGTGAATCAAAAATACAGTCTACTCATACAATGGAACAGTACTCAGCAATGAAAGAATGGTGTAATGATCCATGCAACAACAGGGGTGAATCTCCAAAACATTGTCTTAGTTTGGGCATAGTGGGTCACACCTGTAATCCTAGCACTCTGGGGGCTAAGGCAGGAGGATTGCTTGAGGTCAGGAGTTCAAGACCAGCCTGAGCAAGATTGAGACCCCATCCCTATTAAAAATAGAAAAAATTAATCCCAGCACTCTGGGAGGCAGAGGCGGGCGGATCGTTTGAGCTCAGGAGTTCGAGACCAGCCTGAGCAAGAGCAAGACCCTGTCTCTACCAAAAATAGAAAGAAATCAATTGGACAGCTAAAAATATATAGAAAAAATTAGCTGGGCATGGTGGTGCATGTCTGTAGTCCCAGCTACTCGGGAGGCTGAGGCAGGAGGATCGCTTGAGCCCAGGAGTCTGAGGTTGCTGTGAGCTAGGCTTACGCCATGGCACTCACTCTAGCCAGGGCAACAAAGTGAGACTCTGTCTCAAAAAAAAAAAAAAAAAATAGAAAAAATTAGCCCAATGTGGTGCTGCGTGGCTGTAGTCCCAGCTACTTGGGAGGCTGAGGCAGGAAGATCACTTGAGCCCAGGAGTTTGAGGTTGCCTTAAGCTACAATGACACCACTGCTCCCTAGCCAGGGCAATAGAGCAAGACTGTCTTGGGGAAAGAACAAACAAAACACATT
>CAUYSK010128693.1:0-31703 GCA_963575035.1 Avahi laniger
CATTTTATGATTTACTTTACTATGTTTAATTTTTTTTTTTTTGAGACAGAGTCTCACTCTTTTGCCCATGCTAGAGTGAGTGCCGTGGCGTCAGCCTAGCTCACAGCAACCTCAAACTCCTGGGCTCAAGCGATCCTCCTGTCTCAGCCTCCCAGGTAGCTGGGACTACAGGCACGCACCACCATGCCCGGTTAATTTTTTTTTTCTATTTTTAGTTGTTTGGCCAATTTCTTTCTATTTTTAGTAGTGACAGGGTCTCGCTCTTGCTCAGGCTGATCTTGAACTCCTGAGCTCAGAACGATCCGCCCGCCTCGGCCTCCCAGAGTGCTAGGATTACAGGCGTGAGCCACCACGCCTGGCCTACTTACTATGTTTAATTTTTTATGGCCTGTCTCTTTCCCTTAAAATGTAAGCTCCAATAGGGTATGGATTTTTATCTGGTTTTTTTGTTCACTGTTACATCCGAACACCTACGGCAGTGCTTAGTAAACACATATTGAATAAATGAATGAATGAGATCATACCTTGATGGTCTTTAACTCAATGCTGTGTACTCAAAAAATACTCAATAAATTTTCATTACACACAAAAATTAAACCACTCTACAACCTTTCACTTAAAATGGTTATGCTTCGAGAATGTCGAAAGCTCCTTAACAGAAAGTCACTTTTAAAATACAGAAAAACTGGAAAGGCATGTAGGAGTCATTTCATGCAAATGAAGTACTGGCAGTGTCATCTTTCGAACCTTCACAATCGCTGGCTAATTCGCACCAAGACCTCAGTTCTTGTCGCCTTCACCTAGCAATTTGCTTAGAATCAATGTCCAACATGGACGCTGTCATCCTGTACTCGCTTTCCATGCCTATGCTTCCCCAAGCGTCATGTGACTGAATCCAATTATGCCCACAACTAAGAACAAAGGAGTAAAAAAAGAAAAGGCTCAGAAAGAAGATGAGGCAGGGCAATGGAGGAGGAGGTAGATGGAAAAGCTACCATTTGTTGCTGCCATACATATACCAATCCGACGTTGCTCCCCTCAGCCTGAGCATCATGGTCATCTCTAAGCTTGTTAAACCGCAGATGATCAGAACCCACCAAGAGCTACCATGTTGGAATCCCCAGCAGTTAGGCCCAGGTGTGTGCTGTTTAAATCCTCCATACACCAATTTCCTGTGCAGCCACGTTTGAGCAACCTTGGATCAGGCACTTGACCTGAGAAAAGATCTCATTTCATCTTTAAAACAGTCACAGAAGGTAGATATTTTGATCTTCATTTTATAGATGATGAAACCAAGTCTCCGAGAAGTCAAGAACACGCCCAAGGTCACACAGTTAGAAAGTGACAAAACTAAGGTTCAAATGCAAGCCTTTCTAAGCTATACTCTGTCTGCAGGTACAGGCTGCCCAAAGTCCTAAAGCACCCTGGCAGGGGCAGGCCTCGCTGAGTCCTCTGGTGGAACTGAGTCATCAGCACTCTCAGAAGCCTCTGAAATGCTGGTCAGAATCAGCATCTCAAGGACTGTCCACTGGGCATCCGGCAGGCCCTGCAATCCTGCTTAGCACCTCCAGGCCCTAGTCCTTGGTGTAGGCTCATTCCCTGTTCCTAAGTCCTTCCTTCTTGTGCATCTCTTCCTAAAGTCATAGGGCAGCCACCCTCCCTGCATGCAGACGTTTCAGGTGAAACTGCTTGTTTCCTCGAGGGAAGGTGTGAGCACCCCTGCCTTGGATCTGCCATCTCCTCTGCTTCTCCATGTGATTCTGATTCTTCATCTGTAGAATCACCCACCTCAACCCCAAGTCCGAGGCTTCACATTTTATCCGTTTTTCATTCACTCACCAAGTATTTACTGAGCACTCACAAAAAACTAGTAATTCAATAGTCATAGTACCTTCATGAAAGTTGTGGCAGAGACAACGAACAAGGCAGGTCACATTCATGCTTCCATTCTGTGGTCTGTGTCTAGTCATTTGTCATAATGGCCATGTACCCCTCCACGGAGCCAACAAATATTCAAGTGCAAGTAGATACATGGTACGTGCTTTGAGAAAAAAGGGAGGGTGCAGCAAGCAGTGGACAGGAAATTCACCCGTGGGAGGCTGGTCCAGAAAGGCTTTGCTGCCATGGACTCACCTACGCTGGGACCACAGGATAGGGAGGAGCCAGGTGTGGGAATAGTGACAGGAAGAGCTTCAGAAGAAGAGGGGACAATCTGCTGGGCAGGAAGGAGCCCTGAGCCAAGACGGTTGGCAGGCACAAGGTTGGGATCGATGTCTGGCTTTCTGAATAAAGAACAAGTGCAATGCATTCATTTTGCCAAGAGATATTACATTTAGATTATTTGACTCATACGAAGACATGAACACCAAACAAAATGAGGCAGCAGGGAAGAAAAACAGGTAGGCAGGAAGGAGGTAAAAATAAAACCACGGGCCACTTTAAACCCTTCATGCAAAAGAGAAACACTTGGGCAATGCTTTCTAAATTATGTTCTGTGAGTCCTTCCATTCTTCCTGTCAACAAATGTCTCTTCACGCTTGCTCTGTATTGGGCACTGTTCTCGGCACCGGGGGTCCAGCCGCTTTTCCTCCTCTCTCACCATTCAACAAATTCTGACTGCCGGTTTGGGATCTTTCCTTCCGCGCCTTGTCGGATTCCTTCTTTGGGGTCTTTAGACACAGAATGGGGAGAAGAGGATAGGACAAGAGACACAGATGAGGATGAGGGGAGGATTCCCCACCCCAGGATTTTAAAGAAAGTGATAGTGCTTCAGTGTTGGAGAGAAACTAATGGGGGAGAAAAGCAGGGAGATGAAACGACATAGCTAACACGCACGGAGCCCTGACTGTCTGCCTGGTAGTGTTCAAAACATTCACAAGTATCCTCTCATGGAAACCTCTTAACAATACTGAGCTAGAAACTATGATGACATCCATTCCACAGATGAGAAAACTGAGACACAGACAGGCTGAGTGACTGGCCTAGGGTCACACTGCTGGGAAGTGACCAAGCTGGGATCCAGACCCTGCTGGGAGGCTCCAGAGCTCATGCTCTTCATCATTCTATTATGCTGTGTCTCAACACAAACTGCTCTTGACTATTTAAGCCCTTTATGGCATTCATAAAACATAAATTTTAAAAATTGCTATTCTTATTATCTTCTTCTCTTTTATCCCTTCCATGATAAAATAAAACACAGATTCAGGAAGCCACACAAAGTGAATGCATAGCTCAATGAATTGTTATAAGGTGCACACCTTAGCAACTACTATCCAGGTCAAGGAATAGAACTCTACCAGCCACCCCCAAAATCCTCCGCTGTGTCCCATGCTGGCCGATGTGCCTTACTCATCACAAAACTAACCACTATCCTGACTTTTAAAGTAACCATCTCTTGTGTTTCCTTGCAGTTTTATCACCTAAGTGTGCATTCCTAAATACTGCAGTGTAGCCTTACCTGTTTGTAAATTTGACATGTCTTTTAAGTCTCTTATAGTTTACAGGTTCCTTCCTCCATCCCTTCCTTTTCTTACAACTTCCCTGGGTACTTGACCTGTCGACCTCCTACCATCTGACCTTTGCTGACTGCACGTCTGTGCTGCAGTACACCATGTTCCTCTGTCTTTTCTATTTCCTGCAAATGGAAGCTGCATCCAGAGGCTTGGTCAGTCTCAGGTTTGATCTTTTGGCAAGATTCTAGACGGTGATTTGTTCTTTCATCACAAGCCATGTAATGTCTGGTTGTCTCTCTTTTTGTGATGATAGCAGCTGTTGATGCTTGCTGGCAAGATCTATTCATTGAAAGGGGGTTGCCAAATGGTAATATTCTAGTTCTGTCATTTCATTTCCATTTAGTACTATAATTCATCCTCTAGAACACTTTTATAAAAATATGTTTTCCCTCATCTACTATTTGATCACTCAGTGGCCCCTTCACATAAGAAAGGTAAAATAAATGTTTGTTCCTTTCTCTTCATCTACCAATTTTCACAAAAATGAATTGCTTCCCTATCATCCTCTGAAGGAGATTCATTTTGTTAAATATTATAAAGTCATGGATTTCAACTTATTAGATGGGTTTCATAATAATTACAATTATTATCCCTTTTGAAGCTCAAATTTTCCCCTCGTTGGCCAATGAAAGCCTCTCCAAGTTGACCCCTGAGTGTTTTTGACATGACCTGGGTGGTCTTCTATAGTTTCCTCGCTATCTGATATGACAAGATGTTCCAGACACATCTTGTACACTGCCTACCTCAAACCTAAAAGCAGCCCTTTCTCTAGTTTCCTTCAGTGGGAAACAGTACTTCAAGACCACATCTGGGCACTAGGGATGCCCATTGTTACTGGTTGGCCATTGTTTCTAGGGCTTTTTTGTGAACAGAGCTAGGAAATATGTGCACACATACCTGCATACGCACTCACGTGCCCACAATACACATGTACAACATACATTTTTGTATTTATGTCATAGTCAATAAAAAGGGATTTTTGTTGAAATGATACATTTTGTCCCTCACTTTGCTAGCCCAGATTCCCTCGGCATAGCCCACTGAGGGCTATTGGCATGCAGCCACCCTCAGTATCTTGAAGGCTTAAGGGAAAAAAAGGCAATTCTTTTTCAATTCAAGTTCAGGGGTCCAGCTCCCCTTCCAATGTTATTACTTCTCTCTCATAAATGGGTTCATAAAAATCTCTGCTTGTCCATACCATTTTGCAAAGGTCTATTTATATTTTTCAAATGCCAAAACTTCAACAAATAGTTCTTGTGGGGGACTGTTTGAGATACACGCTGTTGCTGAAAGGAAGAGGACGCAGCCTCCTGCAGGCCAGCCCACCTGAACTTTGCTCTCGCTCCAAGACTTTGCCAGCTGTGAGCCCAAACTAAAGAACGATCTGCACAGATTGGCAACAATGCACCTTCTTACAAAGGGAATTAACAAGTGTATGGTAGTGAATCCTAATTTTAGCTTAAGTGCTAGTTATAATAGGAGACGTATGAGGGGCTTTGGAGGGACATTAAAATTAGGGAAAGATTTAGTCTGTGCTGAAAAGACTAAATCTTGGCAAATGAAAATAGGATGGAAGATGCAAAAGAGTCAATGACAAATATTCAGTTTCTGTCACATTTTTAATGGAAACGCAGGGAAACATTTGCTTTAACACTGTGTAATCATGAAAACAGACCCAGTGTTTCAAGCACTCCATGACCTGATACATGTGGACATCCTTCCCATGTTCCAATCCACTGTGCAAAGTAACTAAGTATATTATTACTAAGTATTATTTAATTAAATTCAAAAATTCCTTTAACATAATCTCAACCAAGTGTATGTGCCCCTACATGTTGCTTTCAAATGAAAGGCTAAGGAACGTGAGAGCATGGGGTTGGCTGCCTCTGAGTGCCTGCAGGGAGGCCAATAATATGTCTCTGTGATCATCATTATCTTCATAAAAAGAAAGATCTGGAGGTTGAAACAGGGCCAGCCTTCTGGGCTTCCCACTGAGAGAAAGCACAAAGGCAAAGTCTTCGTGTGCCCACAAGTCCACACATGCCCTTCACTGTTTACCAGAACTCAGGCCACAGGGTGTTAAATAGAGGTGCTGCATCTCAAGAAAGTTTTAGAAAGCGTGCTGTCCTGCAGCAGGACGCCGGGGGCCTGCGCAGAATGAGGGAAAGGCAAGAACATGCATGATGTGTCAGAGGGACTAAAACGAATGAGAGATTTTGAGAGACAAACCAAGGCCAGGAATGTGGATCTCCTGGGGGCCTCTAATTATGCAGGTTTCTGGGTGGGAATCCCAGCCACACTGGAGGTAAATGAGATACCCCATCAAAGAGATGAGTCTTCTCTGGATGGGACAGAATGATGAGATACCTGCAAAATAAGTGGGGAATGCTGCAATTATGTTTATAGACTAAGTCGGAATAATATCTTTAAAGAAGTCTTCAAAAAATCACTTTCTCTAGGTCTGTGTGTCTCTAACCTGTGGACTGGCGCGGCCTCATCGTCACTGTGCCCAAAGATCCACACTTTGTGTTACACTAACTACTACCTTTTGCACTCACATAGGGGATTTTCCTGAATCTGTCCTAATGCTATTAAGAAAGAATTGGCAAATGTGTCACCCAGGAATAGGAAATGTAATTATTCCATTTATACAATTCACTTTGCTTTCCTCTGCTGTGAGAGGAATAACAAATGAGATGGTTTAACTAAAAATATCTGACTCATAAAACAGATCCTCCTCCTTTCCTAAATGGAATGTTATTATTGGAGACCATCAGATACACAAATGCCCAAATTTTTAAATCCACATTTCAGAGATAGGTTACCTCACCTCAGCTGCAGCTCATCGCTTGCCTGCCCCTCTCCCCACCCCTGCCCCAGTAGCTCCAGGAATTCAGAGTTCAGGAACATCTACATTTCTTCTGTAGAAAAGAATATAAGTGTGCCTTCAGGAATAGCACTCATGATATAAAGAGCTCCCATGTCCTGGCTCCAGGACAATGGGACCCTTTAATTCCCAGAGAATGGAGGTCTACCTGTCACGTCAAAATAGCCTATGCTCTCTGGGCACAGATGTCCCCGAGCCTCATACTTCTGTGTCTTCTCAGCCTGGGCTTGAACCCAAGTCTAGCCTTTCCTTGGCTCTCCATGCCTGCCCCCGTCCCTCTCCTGGTTCCAATCTGGCCATTTCTTCCTCAGGGCCTGTGCCAGTGGCCATGAGGAGCCACTGCTCTGTTCTGACTCTAGGGCTCTGGTCTCAGGTATGCAGTCTCTCCGTCTGTCAGCTCTTTCCTGACTGCTCTTGCCTCCTGACTGTGAGAGTCCAGTTTGCCCAGGTCTGGCAGGACCCAACCCGTCAATTCTAGCAGGAATTAGTTCATTGGGTTGTAACAGCTACCCTCTTTTGGAGGGTTATACCTCCTAGTTATCTATCACACCGTGTGTTCCCAGTGAGATGGGCTCCATGGAATCCCGGCATATACAAGGAAATAAGAACATGCAGAGAAGAACTGCGCTTCTGCTCAGAGGGAGGGAATATGTTAAGGGGACAAAGTCTGCTCCAGAGGAAGATGTGTGGAAATGGCTTATTTAGCTTTAGGAAGATTTCTTCAGTGTGTTACAGCAAGAGAAGACTGTCCTCTCAAAGTCAAGAAAGAATTTAAACAGAATCATTGAGAACATAAAAGTTTACAGATTAGTAAGTTTATCAAAGTCATACTTAAATGAAATGAGCAGTGTCGGACCTTGGTTAAAGAACAAAGTATGTGTCTGGGCATGGTGGTGCACGCCTGTAATCCCAGCACTGTAGGAGGCTGAGGCAGGAGGATCACTTATGCTCTGGAGTTCAGGGTTGCAGTGAGCTATGATGGTGCCACTGCACTCTAGCCTGGGTGACAGAGCGAGGGAGAGACCTTACCTCTGAAAAAAAGAGAAAAGCAGCTCGCCCACGAGGAGCTGCAGTCCCCAGCACCCAGAGCCCAACAGGGCATTTGCTGAGGCTCGCTGGAGAAGGGACAGGGCACAGAAACTAGCAAAATAGGGGCCACATGTGGGAGGAGGGCAAGCAAAAAGGGAATTATGACACATTAGACACTAGTACAGAAGCCATAGCAACCTCAGAAAAGAGAATCAATCAGAAAAATTTAAGACCAAAAGCTGCTCTCTCTGGTGGGAAGCAAAGAGCCATCAGCTCTGCTCCTCAGGGTAGTGTCCTCAAAGGAAGGCTTAGAGCTGTGGTCCCCAACCTACAGCTACGGACTGTTACCAGTCCAAAGCCTGTTAGAAACCAGCCGTGCAGTAGGAGGTGAGTGAGCGAAGCTTCATCTGTATTTGCAGCCGCTCCCCATTGCTCGCATCAATGTCTGAGCTCTGTCTCCGCCCTCCCTGCCTCCCCATACCGCCCGTGGAAAAATTGTCTTCCATGGAACAGGTTCCTGGTGCCAAAAAGTTTGGGGATTGCTGATTTAGGAGACCGTTATGCTGTGTGCATCTGTAGATGGAGGCAAAAGGGGAAATTCCTAAGGCCAGCAGCAGAGCACCAGGAGTGCCTCCCAACAGGTATAATTGAACAATTCCAAGGGTCATTTGCTATTTATGGTGCCATTGGGTTTGGTTCAGATAGATTCCTTGTCTACAAAATGGGGATAATAATAGCACCTACCTCATTTAAGGTTGGTATGAGCATTAAAGAGTTTAATATCTATAATGCAGTACCGAGCACATAGTAAGCACTCAGTAAACATGAGCATTATAATAGTACCAACTATTGCTCATAAACATGAGCATTATATTACTCCCAAAGTTCAGAGCTAGGTCATCTACATATAACATTGTGTTTACACAGGTGAGTCCATGGATTAGTGTTTTATAGGTCTTTTCTAGTATAAGGTCCAGAAATGCACCAAAATTGTATAAAATGATACTATGATAGAACAGGGCCATCTCTATGTGACTTGAATAGGGCAAGTACAGGACAATGCTGTTTGAGTTTTAAAGTATTCATTGATTAACCTTGTATGGTATTGGAACTCATATATACTCACTGTTTAAATCCTGAATAGATTTTTAACTTGTATAAAGCTAAGAGTGTGCCACATGTAATTTTAGCTAGAGAGAAAAATGCCAAGGGCCCTAGACTCAGCTATGTGTAAGGAAGCCTGGTTTGTTACTTCACAGTTGCCAAGATATTCAATTGCTTTAGTAGAGTAGAAGTCACTCTGTAGGAAATCATGGTTTTATTCAAAATATAAAATATTAATGCATTAAACCGTGCAGGCCTTTCATTCTCACTTCAGCAGCAGAAGTTTCCTGTGCCTGAGCAATCATCAGTTAAGCCTTAAGGAAAGCTTATACAGAATTGTGGTCTGGCATCCTGACAGCAAATGTCAAAGTTTCCTTATAAAGATAGAACTCTTTTAATCTTCAGAGTAAGCACCCTCCAAGTGCCCTACCGTGCATTCTTAAAAGGTTGAAATATATTTCTTTTTCATTCGTTATTAAATAAATAGAGAAAGGGGTAAAAGCTGATAAGAAGTCACTTTTGGCCCTCTGTGTCATGAATGCAAGATAATGCCCCACATCGTGCCGTCAAGTCAAAGGATGCCGGTATAAAGAGTGAGGGAGACACGGTTTCCATGCTTAGGTTACTGACTCATTTGGCAGGAAAATGACCATCTTGTACTGCCCAAGGGGATCTCTTTACCCATGTAAATGGAAAATGGCAGCACAGTGACCACTTGCCCCTAAACATGGCTTTATCCATATGTGACATCGAAAGAAAGAACCTGAATTCTAGAGGGAAGTAACAAAGATTTTCAGTACCTCCTCAATGTTCTTTACATAATTTGGAGGTGCTGTTTCTGATTTGTGCATTATTTTAATGGTGGTATGTATCTTTTACCCACAGATGTTGAGGGCACCTCATACTTATCCTATGTAACAGTTAACTCTTTGGGGAAAATCTCATAGAGCAGTCACTCCCAAAACATGTTCCAGGAAATACTAAATCATCAGAAATCAGGGTTACCTGGGGATTGAGGGGGAAGGATTTTGAGATTAGTTTAATTTGAGAAGCACATGACTGAACAAAGCTCAATAGGTCTCTATTTCAGGACTTCGCAGAGCCATTATTATGTTTATATGGGTTGCCCATTTGTGTGTTTTGTGTGTGTGCACGGTGGGTGTTTTGTGTATTGTGTTTGTTGTATGAGTTTGTATCTGTTGTGTGTGCGTGTATGTTATATGTGTGTTGTATTGCAGAACTGGTACTTTTCAGGGCATATACAGAGTACAAACTGAAAATCTTATTTAACTAACTTTTCAGATATACTTCTTAAGCTATATATATTTTTTTACATTTTAAAATATTAGTGTACTTTTAGACCAGATGAAACAGTTCCTTATAATGTCACTATTTCTTATTTCTCAGAATTTCAGCTAAGGTTATATAAAAGAATCTTCTATTTAATAAATACAATTCCCTATTCAGTCTGTAATCAACTTAAAAAGAGTTCAGCTAGAAACTGAATACATTAGGCCTTGATAAAAATAATATAACAAAATTTAGTTTTTTAGACAATATTCAAAGAAGAAATAAAGCACTAATGAAAGAGTAACAGTCATACTTCAAATATTCAATATACAAAATAAATTATAAAATAAGAACACTTTAATATAAACACAGAACATAAATGGAGTGGATTTATTCATTTTACTGTAACTCAAATGTTGACATTGCACAACAATTCCTAAAACTTTGGCAATTCTTAAGTTAATTTCCAGCCTGTAAGCACCCAAATGATGTTAACATTGTACCCAATGTCCTTCTTTTCCTTTCTTGGCACTTTTTTCTTTCCCTTGAACCTACATTTTTCTTTTCAGCCATTCTCGCCCATCCAGCAATACCTGAGCAAATACGGTGACATAAAAGGGCAAATCATGATTACCTTGCTTATTTACAGAAAGTCACCCAATGTCTATTTACCATCAATCAACTAATATTGTACTTCTAAATCTGGTAGTCCAACAAAGTACAATTCATCTCTTATATTTCAAAAGCTAATGGAAGTTGTATTAACTATGACATCAATGTCTTTGCTTTTAGCCAAATTACAGTAATTATAACTATTCTATTAAGTATCTCCCAAGCTGATCAGAAGCTCTATGATGAATTAGCTGATGAATTAAAAATAGATGGGAAAATGAATTATTACTTAATCAAGTCAGGCAATAGGATAAACAAAAAAATCTTCAAAACATGGAGTACATGGAAAAAAATAATGAAAATGTTTAGAATTATGGGGCTAAAAATGTCAACCTCCGGTGCTAATGAAAAACATTTATTTGAGAATTTACAGGTACCATGTTAAGTGACTTACATGCACTATTTCATTCCATCTTCACCCTGAAGTAGGTACTATTTTTATTCCTATTTTAAAGCAAAGGTAACAGGCTCAGAGAAAGTATGCCATGATTACACAGCTAATAAGTAGCAGAGCTGAGATTCAAACCTAGCCTCTTACATTCCACCCCAATAAGGAAACTGTATTAAATTTCTATTGCTGTATAACAAATTACCACCAACTTAGTGGCTTAAACTAACAATCATCTATTATCTCACAGTTTCTATAGGTCAGAAGTAGAAGCATGGCTTTACTAGGTCCTCCACTCAGGGTCTCACAAGGCTGTAATCTAGGGTCGACCCAGCTGTGTTCTTTTCTGGAAATTGGGGTGCTCTTCTGTGTGTATGTGATTTCAGCAGAATTCACTTCCTTACAGCTGTAGGACTGAGGTCCCTGTTTTCTTGCTGGCTCTCAGTCAGGGGTCATGCTCAGACTCAAGAAGCTGCCCACAGTTCCTGCCACATGGTAGCTTACTACTTCAAGGTCAGAGGAGAATCTCTTTCTCCAGTCTGCTATAATAGAGTCTTACATAACGATAGCATGACCATGGGGGTGACTGTCCCACCATCTTTGCCATATTCAATTTGTTAAAAGCAACTCACTGACTCCAACACTCACGGGGAGAGGATTATATAAGGGTATGACTCATTGGATTTATCTTAAAATTGTTCCTACTATAGGAACCAATGTTCTGTAACTGTTTATTTCTTTAACTGATGACTACTATCTTCTGCAGCAGGGTCAATACTATATGAGAACACTAAGGCATTCAAGTTAGCCATACTCGTACATCTGGCAACAACAGAAACGAAATGATAGTTTCAAGTAGACTACATGGGTCCCCAAATTCTGTAAGCCTGAGGACTGTTGTGCTTACAGTAAGTCTATGATTTCACTGTTGAATTATTTGAGGTCAATGTTAGATGAATTCCCAGTAAATGAAGAGTATTATTTAGCACTCAACATTAAAAATGAATTTTCCAGAGGCCAGTTTTTCTACTACTGAACTTGGTTTAAAATAATGTAGGACCATTTAAGCACTGAATTTTTCTAACTAGTAATCAAAGAAATCTACGTCATTTTGAACCTAACCCCCGCAAAAGAGGTTTTAGTGACAACCTCCAGGACTGGTGAGGTTGTGACCTAATCGCTTGCAGTCATAACCACTGGTGGGATCATCAAAGGGTACATCCCTTCTGTAAAGCAATATTGTCCTGGCTGTGCTAATGAAGTCCTTCAGGGTTACGAGGAGGTTATGTGCACAAATTATTAGCAAACATTAAAGTTTATTTCATAGAACCACGAGAAGGCTCAGCAAAAGGAGGCGTTATCCATCAGCAGCAGAGACACTCGGGGACCTCAGCTGACCCATTGCCGGTCTCATAAACAACCAGGGATATTTGCTATTGTTCCAGACAAAACAGCAGCCTCAAACTGAGTGACCAGCCTTCTCTTTGATCACCTCATCTTTACATATTCTTCTAAATGGAGGCTTTGACTGGGTCACTTATCACTGTATGGTATGGAAGGATTTAATGGGCACAATCTCCCAACCTCCCAACCTCCCAAAGTGATTGGTTCCCTCATACCCAGCCCACACAGAGTTGCCTTTAGCTTCTGATCCTGGCCCAGGTCCAGCAGGTGGTAGCCAGTTAATAGGAAGCCCTACTCCCTAAGAAAGCATGAACATGAACTATTTAATGATTATAACAACATTGACAAAAAGTTGGGGGTTCATTTTTCTTAAAAGATGAATGTGTAAGTGAAAGGACTTAAAAAAAATATGTGGATATCCCCTTCAGCTCATATGATTCAAATGAGGGAAGTATATATCAAACATCATAAAATATTTCATCTCTTGGACATTTTGAGAGGTTTTATTATTGAGATTTACCCTAAAGAGAAAACATCAGCATGAGAGAAAAAAATGTATGTTTGAAGGTATAAATTACAGCATTGTTCATGATGGCCCCCAAATCAAAAACAACCTAAATGCCCAATAATAAGGAATCAGTGAAATAAATTAAGATTTTCTAACACTAGCCATTAAATATAACTATGAAGCTATGTAAAAATTTGGAAAAAAGTTAAACTAATTCTTATATAAGAATAAAGGTTATACAATTATATAAATTTTGGGATTTGATATTACTGTTCATTAAATACTTTGACTCAACCCTTAATTTACTTAGCAAACATTTGGCAAAGGTGAACCAGGCCACTCTTTCCTTCAATTGATCACAAAGCATCTGAATGAATAGGATTTCCCTGTCAATGCAGTATAGACCAGCACTGGGATAAGGGATAGTAGATTGGGTTTTATCCCTCTCTGAGAATATATCGCAAGGAAACAGCCCAAGATGCAGGCAAATAATTATGCATAAAAACTTTCATCATACCAGTATTTAAATTAGCAAGAAGTTCAGAAAAGATTAGAAAATGGATTTCCACAGTTATTCATTTATTTAAAAAATACGTATTGAGTGCTTACTCTCTACCAAGCACCGTTCTAGGCACGGAGGATACATCAGTGAACAGAAATAGCTTCTGTTTGGTGGGTAAAGACAAGTACTAATCAAATAAACAAGTAAATGCTCTGTATGTTGTTAGGGGTTGAATTGTGTCCCCTATAAAAAATAAGTTGAAGTCTAACTCCCAGGACCTCAGAACGTAAACTTACTTGAAAAAAAGATCAGTGCAGATGTAGGTGCATTAAATTGAGGTCACACTGGAGTAGGGCGGGCCCTTAATTCAATACGACTGGCGTCCATATAAGAAAAAGAGAGAGTGACAGAGGGCGCACAGCCACATTAAGATGGGGGCAGAGACAGGAGTGGTGCATCTACAAGCCATAAAATGTCAAGGATGGCCATCCATCGCAGAAGCTGGGAGAAAGGCATGGCACAGACTCTCCCTCCACACCCTCAGAAGGAACTAAACCTGCTGACATCTTGATTCTGGACTTCCAATCTCCAGAAAAGGGAGAGCATAAATTTCTGTTGTTTCAAGTCACTCAGTTTGTGGTATTTGGTTATGGAAGCCTAGGACTAATGCAAATGCCACATAGAAAAGGTAATATGAAGAAAAATTAAAATAGGTGAGTGTGTGGAGAGGGTAGAGAGATTGCTCCTTACAAAGACTATGTAGGAAAAGCCTCACGGGTAAGATCATATTTGAACAGAAACCTGAAGCAATGAGGGAACAAGATGGGCAGCCATCTGGGGAGAGAACATACCAGGTTAGGACACAGCAAAGCAAAGCTCCGCAGGAGAGCAAGCTGGACATCTGTGTGGCTGGAGCAGGGTGGACAGGGACCAGAGGCATGGCGGGCAGAGGCAATAGTGGGAGATAGGGGCCCTCGCTAGCAGAGAGACTGCAATTCTTCTGTGGGTATGAGCAGAGCCAAAACATTGCATGGTCACTCTGTTGACCTCAAGCTGTCAAGGGGCCAGGACAGAATCAGGGTGAAGACTCAGTAGAAGCCTCCTAAAATCACCTAACCAACAGATGCAGATGTCTCAGGCCAGGCTGGCTGCAGTGAAGGTGAGGTGAGAGGGAAGTTCTATCTGATTCTGGACCTACTTGAAAGGCAGAACTGGTAGGATTTGCTGAGGGATGGGATGTGTGATATAAGAGAAAAGAGTCAGAGAAGAGCTCAGATGAGGTTTGAGGCCTGAGCAGGTCAAGGATGGAGTTGCCATTTGCTGAGACAGGGATTCTGGGATGCAGGTTCATTAGGAGTTTAGCTTAAGATGTGTTAAGTTTAATACGCCCATTAGTCATTGAAGTGGAGATGTCGAATAGGCAGCATGCAGGGGAAAGGGCAGGCTGGAGATAGAATTTGGAGTTGACAGGGCATCGATGGTATTTGAGGCGACGTACTTGATGGGCTCTCCTGGCAGGTGAATATAGTTGGAAAAGGAAAAGAAGAGGCCTGAGTCCTTAGGACTGAGTTCTGGACCACCTCCCACTGTTGGAGATCGGACAGATGAAGAGGTTCCACAAGAGACTGAGAAGATTCTAAGGAGGAAAACCAAGAGAGAGATGTCCCAGCGGCCAAGTGAAGAAAATGTTTCAAGAAGGGAATGGTGAAATATTATGCAGCCATTAAAAATAATGTATTTTACATAGCATGGTAACTATAGCCAACAATAATTTACTGTATAGTTGAAAATTGCTAAGAGAGTAGATTTTAAATGTTCACATCACAAAAACAATGATAAATATAGGAGATGACAGATATGTTAATTTTTTTAATTTTTCTGTAAGATATACCGATGTCAAAACATCATGTTGTATACTATATATACAATTTTTTTGTCAATTTTAAAAATAATGCATTTGAATTCTCATATTACAGAAATAGGATGCTGTAATGTTCAGTGAAAAAATTTGGTCTCAAACTATATACAGCAAAATCCTAATTTTGTTTAAAGAAACATGAAGACATAGGAAAAAAACCTGAAGAAGTATAGGAATGTAAATAGTTATTTTTGAATTTTTACTTTAGGATAGCATTTGTTTTCTACTTTTATAGTAATTTCTAAGTTTTCTACTATGAGATTATTTTTTTAATAAATATATAGATAACATTTTTAAAAATCATAATAGCAAAGACTTTTTGATTCAGTGTTTTAAAATTGACAATATGTAACACTTGCGAAGTCTTTAAAGCAAGACAGGAGGAACTGTCAAAACAGCATGTTTTTAAGTTTTTTTGGTTGGCATCATTTTGCTTTCTTCCTCTCCAAAAAAGAAAACCGGAAAGTATTAAGATTTTTTTTCACTTTTGTTGTAATTATCTCTCCCCAGAAAGGAGCAGTGTAATTAAAATAGAATCTGATTGTTTTTATTCATTTAAATAATCATTTCTGTAGAAATGCAGAAGCTGGGTTTCCATTTTAAAATATTAAGGATTCAGGGTAAACTTGAACAGGTCACTTAATAGGTCTGTGTCCTGATTTTCTCATGTGTTAAATGAGATTGATGGATGCTCCACAGCTCGTAGTGTGGTTGTGAGACTATCAAGCTACGTTAAATTAGATGCAGTGCAGTTGTGAGACGAAAGAGAGGCCATGAGGGTGACTCTTCCCCAGCATCCTCCAGAGTCCAGACTCTGGCTCACAGCCAGCAGCCAACACCAGCAGCAAAAGATGGCCTAAACCAGTTGGCTTGCTTTTAATGCCCATAATTGGCCACACGACGTCTACAGACTGTCCCTGAGGGCACAGCTCCTGCTTGGCAGCAGAAAGAGTCAGTGGTTTTCAGCCAGGCCCCAGAAGTGTAGGTTGAATTTCTGAAGCTGGTAGTAAGATAGAGCCGCGTTCCTCTGTGATTACCCTGCCCGAGCCAGCAGTCAAGCTGAGCTCTGCCCACCCTGAGGCCCTGCCAAGCAGCTTCTTTGAACAGATTCAAATAACAACATTTTATGTCTCAAAATCCCAAAAGCAATTGAGGGCAGGCTGGACTCAGCAGGTCACACATTTCTCCAAATAAATAATGTATCACTGATTCTTTTAGAAAAAAACAGGGGAGGGAGAGGAGAAAAGGTGCTGTAACATCAGTGAGATATGCAGTTATAAAAGTTCCAAATATACTCTTTTGTTATGAAGTTAATTCCTTAATAAAACACGTGCACAACTCAAGGACAATAAACAGAGCTGGTCTCTATTCTAGGAATTAGGGATGGAGTTAGATTGATGTCCCATACACTAGAAGCTGATTGTTTTTCACCCAAGAATGGGTAATAAGCAGAAAGAGAAAACCCTTTTCTTTCTTGTAAATAGTAGGTACCCTAAGGAGACATTCTTGCTACCAGGGAAAAGAGAATGGGATTTGGAATCTTTAACAGCCACTTGCAGACCTGGATGAGTTAGTTAACCATTCTGAGACCCCACTCACTTCCTTTTTCTGTAAAGATTGGGCTCATCATACCCACTCCCTGGGTGGTTGTAAGGCTGAAATGCTGAAAGCACAGCTGGCTTTTTTGGCTAACACTTATTGCAGGCCTACTTCGTGTCAGCAGAGCCAGGCTTTGAGTGACTCCGCTGCCCGTGTGCCATCCAAGCCCCCATGTTACCTTTTCCAGCATTGTTCAATAAACATCAGGTGCTTTCCTCCCTATGATGTGCCCACCCCCCACTTTGAGCAGCTCACAATCTCCAACTTCAATTTTTGTATCTTCAATTCTGTAAAAGTAGTGACAATCTACTGCTGCTTCCCTTGTGATATCTTTCCTCATTAATCCGCCTCCTCCCTCGCAGTCAACTCTTGCTATCTCCCACCTAATTGCATTTTCTAGCACTTGGGAATTCTGGATCAAACTGCAATTCCTCTTCCTAGAATCCTTCCCCAAGAGTCCTGATCACATGTGAAACAAGTTCAGCCATTGTGCAAAGTAGTGCTGTGGCCAAGTTCTTAGTGCAAAATCCAACAGCAACCAAGGGTGGGACTGGGAAAATGAAGTCAGTGTGACAGCCCCATGGCGAGTGGGAGGGTAGCAAGGCTGTATGATCCAAAAGAAAAATACTAGACCAGGAGTCAGGAGACCTCAGCCCCAATCCTAGATCTAACCTTGAGTTCTGTGGTTGCGGTAACACATTTAACATCTATGGTTTCAGTTTCCTCACATATGAGGTCAGGAGGTTGGGAGCAAATCAGGCATGGCACACAGGTAGTGCTGGTGCCATCGCTCACTCCCCCCACGCCCACCCCTGACACTCATCACTAGTCAGTCTGTACATTCTTTCCTGCAGAACCCAGACCCGACGCAGCACTCCAGGCAACCACCAAACAATCAGAGTTGGCACAGGAGACAAAATCTCTTTGTCATCCCTGAGCTATAATCTAAAAATCTCCCTTAATATTTGAACATTCTCTCCTTCTATAGCATGGATTTCCCCAACATTCAGGTTTGCTGATTGATGCGCATCACCGGAAAATGGGGCATCATGACTTCCAGCAAACCAGCAACACACACCTACAGCCCAGTGCCCTTCCACACTGCAGCTCTGGCGGACTGGGGATGGCCCTGCCAGCACGCGTGTGCAGGGAAACCCATCCTGACCATACCCCACAGCTGGTGCAGCTTTGCTCCAGCCCTCGTCCGTGCAATGGGGGATGGCCCTTTAAGACCTGGCAGGAACTTTTTGTCGGAATTTCCAAAGAACATATCCCATGAGCCTCGTTTCACCATGGATAATCAGACTAATTCCACAGACTCGGTGGTGCCAAGCCTTTCCTTCCTTGCTAGCTTCAGTGTCTGCTTTGGCCTCCTGCCCTGCTTGTGAAGCTCTGGCCCTCTCCACTGTAGATTCCTTCGCCCATGACCTCAACTCAACTCCATGTCTGGCTCCAGCCACCTTGGACTGATTTATTGCCCCTTTCCCTGCCAGCCAGGGCCTGGCAGCTCAGAGCTGCCTGCCCTCTGTTGCCCCACCTGCCCCCGGCCATCCACCTCAGATGCAGGCTCTAAGGTGAATCTCCCCAGATGTATCTGACTCCTCCCACTGTCCCCACTTAGCTTTGGGCACTCTCCTGGTCCCAGGGGACCGTGGAACAGTGATGTCCCTGACACTCGACGGCCTTCGATACCTTCAGGCTCCCTTTTCTTATCTGAATTCTTACCCTCTGCCTGGCTTCCAAGGCCCATGACGATCCAGCCCACCCCGCCCACCTTCCACTCTAGCCGCTGTGCTCTTCCGGCTGCGCCATCGGCCTCCAAGCCCACTCCCACTTTTAGGCCTCTGAACGGCACATTCCTCTTGCCAGGAACTTCCTCTTCCCTTTCTTAAGGCCCCAAGTCTACCAATTCTCCACACTCCAGCTTACATGATGCTTCCCCTGACTATGCCAGGCTTCAGTTTTTACCTAACATTTAACTTTCCCACCAGGTCATTTAGTACTTAATTATATGTTACTTCACAGGATTCACAGGATTTCACAGAGTGAAAGTCCTTCAAGGGCAAGAACCTGTCACATGGTCTGAGTGTCTCCCCTTGGTGACAGACATCACAACAAATACCGAAAAGCACAGCAAACATTATGGAGCTCCTCCTCTGTGACAGAAGTGCCTGAACACTTGCTAATGCATTGTTTGAGCCATTGAGCCAGTCTCCTCAGATGCATGAAATTCCTGCCCATCTATGTCCAATCTAGACTATAACAGATCCTTCTCTCGCTGAATTAAAGACAAGACTAGATCATGCTGGAGCCCAGGAAAGTATTTGCCTATAAGCCTTCAGCAGGAGTTTTCAAACATTTAATACAAAGGGTCAACTGGGCTATTTTCTAGAAGAGCGATTTCCCAGCTGCACTGACAATTTCTGATTTCATGTTTCTGAGATGGAACCTGAAATATGCATTTTAATAAGTAGTCTAGGTAAACTTGAATTAGATCGATCATCAGTTCTACTCTGAGGAAAAACTGGGCTATGGGAACCTCATTTCCCAGACACAATCTACAAAGGGTGTGGCAAAGGCAGAGAAGGGGCCACCACTCCCAGAAAAGTCTATCCAGATTTTCCTCAGCCTCTTCCTTGGTTAAAGTCCAACTCTGATTACCAAATCTCTGAAACCTTCAGCCAAAAGGCCATTTGGCCTTGAAGAATCATTTTTTATCTGCAGGGATCTCCCTCCCAGAGGCCTCCACTTAGCCTGCCCTCCCTGGAGGAAATGAATAAACATGCCTGTGCTCCCACTTACCCAGCCGTGGTGCTGGCCTTACAGGCTATTTTAACTCCTGCTATGAATCAGAACAGAATTATGAATAATTTGTATGAGGCTTGTCACATCTTGTCTGGTCTTTCTTCAGCTCATAGTTTTCCTTGTTCAGCCTTTCAAGTACTTATACATCTGATTACTTTAAAGGCTTCGAGTCTGGAAGACCACATATGCAACATTACACAGAATCTGGCTTCTCGTGGCTGACATCTCAGTAAGCTCTCAAATTTACAGCTCCACATATCAAAAGCAAGGAAACAAAGAAACCTTCCAAACAGGCAGGATAGAGCCCAGTAGGACATCTTGGCTGGCACCCAGGCTGAGTAATTCTTCTGTGTGTCTTAGCATGTTGTATACAGAGGCCTGAGGTCAAATGGTTTTTCTACAATAACTTTTGAAGTCGTATTAACGCCCATTCTGTTTGCATATGGGAAGCTTGTATGGTAAACGACTGTTAATAAGGAGTAAAGTTTTGGAAAATATACCCTTCCCCAAAGCAGATATTAAACACCCAGGCTCCAAAGAGAGAGAACCTTGTATAAATGATCCTCTGAGCATAATTTAGAATCTCTACTTCAAAGGGCCTGAATGAAATGAGAGAAATACACTCTGGAGATTTCCCCGAACTGAGGCAATGAATGCTGCCATGAGCTTCCTGGGCACAAGGGATAGCCAGAGCACCATTGGTGTTTCTTCTGAGACGAGCAGATGGAGTCCTTGGTGCTCCAAAGAATAAATAAAATTCACTGTGTTCTCCTCCCCCTGTGAAGCTTGATTCCACCCTGGGGTTCACGGTGAGCATGTGCAATGTGTTTACTGAAAAACTGGTTCTCACTTTCCTGCAGGTGCACAGGGTTTCTGAGCCAGGAGCGGAGCTGAAGAGTGGGAAGAGCATCTGGAAAGACTGGGAGGAAGGACACCCCATCTGATGGGAGGAAGGAAGAGCATGCCCAGCCATTTTTGCACCTGGGCCTTTCCATTTGCCTTCATGCTGCATTCTTGCAGGCATGGAATCTCCCCAAACCTTAGGGGAGTCATCTTTCTGACAAATGAATTCATTCAACTTCTCTAAGTCTCTTTGAAATCATGATTCCCCCTTGAAACAATAGCCACATGCATCAAAGTCCAAAAATTCATACTGTTGTCACCATTCACTAAAGGGTCAGAGGAGAAGCGTAGCCATGTGGGCAGGGGCAGCTGTATGGCATCATGGACTTATGGTTCCATCTGGAGCCCTGGGGAGCAGACATCATGAGGGGAGACGCAGGGACAGTGGTGGCTGCGAATCCCGTCTCCACCACTCTAACCGGTGCCCCCTGGGCAGTTCACTGGACTGTTCTGTGCTTCAGTTTCTTCCTCTGTGAGGTTGGAAATATTTTGAGGGATCATTGTGAAAATTAAATGATATTATCTATGTAAAAATAGTTACATAGTAAGTGCTTAATAAATGCTGATTTTTAAACTCTATCCATTTTCTAGAAAATGGATATAGAATTTAGTCCTCACGGTGGTGGCTTCTGAAGATATCAAAAGGGCCAACGCCCCAGAGGCTGGCAGCCTCCTGACATGGTGAAATGCCATATGGTTGAGCTGGGGCACAAAGTTCACACACTCCCTCTCCCCTCCAATAATGCTCAGGTTGTCCAGCATGGTGGCGCACACCTGTAATCCTAGTGTTTTGGGAGGCTGAGGCAGGAGGATCACTGGAGGCCAGGAGTTTGAGTCTAGCCTGGGGAACATAACGAGACCCTATCTCTACAAAAAATAAAAATTAAAAACAATTAACCAGGTGTGGTGGTGCCACCTGTAGTTCCAGCGTCTCTGGAAGCTGAGGCAGGAGGATCACTTGAGCCAAGGGGGTTTGAGGTTGCCATGAGCTATGATTGTACCACTGCATTCCAGTCTGGGCAACAGAGCGGAGATCCTGTCTCTAAAAAATAATGCTCAGATTGTCTACAGGAAACATCGTACAATGCTGCATATCTTGTTCTCTACCTTGAACAAAGTGGGAAGAAAGATAGAAAAGGATTTCTCTGCTCTTGCTCAGTTTTCATTTCATGAAAGAATAAGATTTGTATCAAATTTCATGAGTGTAGAGTTCTTACCTGGCAGAACTAATCTACTTGGAGAACAATAATAATGTTAATTAAATACTTCCTCTCCTGAGTATATTTTATACTATCGCATTTTTGTTCACAACAACCCTCTAAAGAGGGTCCTATTATCACCCCCATTTTAGAGAGGAAACTGCGGCACAGAATGGTAACTTGTCCAAGGTCATCATGTAGCCAGGACTTAATGACAGAGGATCTGACTCCAGTGCCTGACCTACAATGCTATGTCTCACCTCAACCAACCCTCTCTCCCTGTGACTCCCTTAAGTGTTCTGTTTCTTTTTATTGACATTTGCTAAAAAGGCCAAATGGATGACGAAAAATGTTGGTGAACACTCATTTTAGCAAAGTTGTATCTGGTACTTAATCAGGCGACAAATCACTCCACTAGGATTGTGGGATAAAGACAGGAGGGGAAGACATGCAGCCACATCCCTAAAGAACATTCAGTCTCCTTGATGGGAGGAGGAGAGAGGGAGAGAGACCATGCGAAATAAAAATAACAGAATATAAGGAAGGGAAGGAGGAAAGGATGGGAAGCAGGTGTCTGGAACAGTACAGAGGAATGATGGGGTGATGTAACTCCACAAGGAAGGTCAGTGCGTCTTCTTCACTTTCATAGTAAACTGAAGAAACCGAAGCTCAGAGATCTTAAAGAGCAAATTCTGGATTGTCAGCAAGTCAGTGGGGGAGGTAAGAGTCTACTACCTTACTCTGAAGCCCACACTCTCCTCTGCACCATATGTCTCCCAGAGCCTAAGAAGGTGGTTTAAGACTGTGTCCTTAAGAGTCTAGATGTTGCCTGAAGGAGCCTGGGTTTTACTTTCTAATGAATATAAGTACCCACAATGCTTCTCTGCTCTACAGTTAAGAACATCATGCAGGGATTGCCGGGCAGAAGGCAAATCCCTCTGGTTTCCCTCTGTGCACACATATATCCCCCTACGGGTGTCCAGTGTGCCAATCAACCATTTTTTCTCACTCTTTTATGCAAACACAGAAGCTGGATTAGCTGCACCTGCAGGCCCTGCTGTGTCACACACGATAAAAGGATCAAAGCCTAGAACATGACTTCAGACTATAATTTAAGATAATTAAGATTTTTTAACCTAAATTACATTTTAACATTTCATAACAGAGCTGTCAAGATTCTATCTATCAAAACTCTGTCAAGCAAACAAAAGAGGATAATTATATTTTCAGACACATGCAGTCATCACTCTGCTGAGTTTCTCATAAAAAGACTTCTATCTTCCTTCACATTCTCACTTTCAAATGCTCTTCCTCTTCCCACTCACCCTTGGTGTCTGAGCCTATACATTCTTAAACAAGTGGAAAATATACCAAACGAGTCTGTAACTCAGGCCATGAAAGTGTTTCTCAAAAGCAGCAATTCTAATTAGAACTGCATCTCAAGGAAATATCTCTTAGTTGGTAAGAGGTAGGGGCATCCTGCCTCACTAAATAGACTCTGATTGGGCCTGGGGGAAAGGCAGCACATTAAACTCTTCAAATCAAAGAGAACAATGAAATGTCAAAAAAGCTTCCTACTAGAAGCTGAATTTGCTTTCATCTTGCCCCATTAAGAAAGGGAGTTTGTTCTAAGATCCCTGAGATGCCAAGGGAAGAATACTAACTATACTGGGTATTGTCAGATGCCTTCCCATCATCCATTTCACCTCTCCCCTGACCATTATCAAACAGCCATGTCATTTGGGCAAAAATGACCCTTCTCCCAGCCCCAGTAGTGGATCCTTAGTGGCCTCAGGCACTCAGGGTGAGCTTATCCTCTTTAAGATTGTGATTGGTTCAGGAATGTACAAAGAACACAGGCCACAGCCAATCAGTGCATGGCATATGTCAGCCCCTGTGACTGGTCGGGACAGGGGCACATGACCTTAGTTGGTCCAATCAAAGTGAAGCCCACGAGTTTTGCTGGGCAGTGGAGAGAAAAGAAATGCTCTCCTTTTGGACATGTGGTGAGCAGACACTGGACCTGGAAGTTGCAGACATTTTGCTATCAATGAAGGAAGCCTGAGGACAAAGCCAACACACAGAGGAGGGTGAAGCCAAGACTGCTACGGAGAAGTGGAGCGGGAATCGTGATTAAACTGTGTGTGAACACTGACACAACCAGTTTGAGTTAGGTGTTGTTTTGTTTGCAACCAAGAGTATCCTAACTGATCCACCAATTCTAACGGTTTAGTGCAGTGTTGTTTTGTGGGACCACAGCCCTTTGAAAATCTGATATCTACCATGATCTCTCTCCCCAGAAAAACCCACATACACAAAGTTCATAGAATTTAGGGGTGACAGAGGCATGCACTCCAGTTTGAGAATCAGGCACTTAGCCTTTGGGGTAGGACAGACCTGGGTTCGAATTCTGGCTAAGCCACTTACCAACTGCATGACTTCAGGTTACCTTACAAAACTCTTATAGAGGAACCTCATTTTGTTCCTCTATAAAATAAGAATAATAATACCTACTTCACAGGGATGTAAAATTTAAGCAACATCATAGACATCTGAAGATTAGAATAATACCTGCCTCGTAGTCATAACCCACAGACTATGGCACGAAGCAATTAAGAATAGTCTTTAAAGATCTCCAAAAAGAAAGCTCTAAAGATCAATGTCCATGTTAACTGCTAGAACATGCACATAATTAAAGCCAGGACTGATGTGAAAATACAAAGCAGTTGATCACGGATTGGTCCTAAATGTGGGAAAAACCTGTCATGAGGACAGGATTTAGGGCAAGACACAGCTTTCTCATCTGAAAAGTGCCAGTTCTCAAGATTATTGTGGGGTCAAATGAGAGAAAAAGGATTTGATCCACCTGGGGCAGAGTGGGGAAGGTTTTGTTAATTACAGTTTTTTTAAAGGTAAAGTAAAAGGGAATAAAAAAGACCTGTGGTTGCTCATTGACAAACTTTTCGAATTATAAGAGCAAAAATGGCAATTTTCCACCCCATCCCAGCAGAAATGACTCATTGGACTATCCTTCACAGGCCAAAATCCCAAAGTTTCTTTTCAAAAGGAGAAACCTGGACTCCACACACAGTGGCCACCCTGCCCAATATGTCTCCCTGCTGTTCAACTGACGTCCTGCCCACCTCCAGCACCTGCCAGTTCTGCTCCACACAGAGGGTCTCTCGGATGTTCATGTTTCAAGCATAAGGCTCTTTGAATATGTCCCCTTGATATATGACTTGGAAATGTCAGCAGAAAAGGAAAATCCAGGGCAGAGCCAGGAAGAGCATAGTCCAGGGACATATTAGATCTGATACAGCCCATCTGCTTGGCCTTTCTCTGTAGTTCTCTGTTTCTACCTTCTACTACCTGATTTTTCTTTCTGCGTCAAAACTTAACTCTTTTTCCACTTCATTTTTCTAAGTAGGTCAGTCAGAAATAAGCACTTTTTCGAGAGCTAATGCAATCCCATCATTGTATTTCCTGTATTTATCTCGGTACGTGGATGCCAAAGCAAGTCCCAACGAAATGGCACAGGGAACTGACCCCTCCCTACTGCCAAGTGGGCAGGAAGATTGGACTGGGAGAAATTATCCCAGTGTATTATCCCTGTTAAATCAACTCCTTCCTATGAATCTTCTCCTTCAAGATCCCCTCAGAGTTCTGAAGGGCAAAGTAGGGGTCACAAATTAACAGGGAAAGGTTAAGAACTGCTCTGACTTTCCATATCACAGCCAGTGATGACTCAGCAACGAAGTTCTGCTCCCTCCTAGAAGCAACCGAGACCAAGAAGGCAAAAGGAAAGAAATGCTGACAGAGACCCACAAAGCCCACTGCAATTTGGTAAGCACTAAGCCAGCCAGCATGTCTTGTGGAAAGGGAGAGCAGATACAACCACAGTTGGCACCTAGAACAGCCAAGCCACAGCACTGCTAATGACAGTCACCACTCTGAGGAGTGCTCCACTCCCAGGGCAGCTGCAGAGGCGGCAGCCAGCTCACTGGAGAGAATGCAAGTCCGGGCTGGTTGAGGGGAGGCTGGGCTGCTCCTGGGGAGCGGCTGTGTTATCTGCTGCACATTCTAAACAAGGCTGCAGTCAGAAAGCAGAGGTTCCGGGGATTATGGCAAGCATTCGATGAAACAGGGCTCAGAAGCTTCAAGTGACGTAGAAATACTTGCCATGATGGGTTCCCTTGCAGCTTTAGAATATAAAGATTTTGGACACAATCCACAGAGGGTTTTTAAATTGCTGAGCACCTAATATGTACCTATTTAAAATAAATGTAGGATAATAATTCTGCCAGGCTGGTTATTCTCACTTTTTAGAAGAGAAAATTAGAATTGAGAGACCCCCACCACCACCACCAAGCTCAAGGCCACTAACTTTTCCTCCACATAGCAAGTATCAAGGAAATAACTGAGCCACAAATAATTATTGCTTAGTATGGAGAACTATTCCATCACCAAGACCGCAAGCTGGGAGATTCCTTTTCCTGACCTAACCTCCTCTACTTCTTACCCTACAGCTTTCTCGTGCCTGCTCATCTGTCCTCACGTTCACTGCGTCTCCATTTTCTAGATTCTTCTCGTTTCCTCCTTGTTCAGTGTCCTTATGGATTCCTTTGCCCCTACCTAGCCTACACTCCATTAGGAATGATTTAAATAGGACTTTTGCCAGAATCTTAGAATTGCTCACTCCCAAACTACCTCCTGTGGTTGGACTGTCAATCATCAAATCCGAGAAACCCTTCCTTTTCTTTTCCCTATTCCATAGCTGTCAAGTAGTGTGGGGAAAATCACCATATATATCTCCATATAAATTCCATATATGTAATGAATTATTATTCAGCCATAAAAAAGAAGGAAATTCTGTCATTTGTGACAATATGGATGAACTTGAAGGACATCATTTTAAGTGAAATAAGCCAGATGCAGAAAGACAAATACTGTCTGATCTCATTTATATAGGGAATCTTTTAAAAGTTTAACTCATATTAGCAGAAGGTAGATGGTGGTTGCCAGGGGCTGGGGTGGGGTGGGGAAATAAGGAGATGGTCAAATCAAACAGTACAAATTTTCAGCTATATAATGAATAAATTCTGGGGGCCTAATGTACAGCATGCAACTATAGTGAATAATACAGTATGGTATACTTAAAATTTGCTAAGAGAGGCAGGGCACAGTGGCTCATGACTATAATCCTAGCACTTTGGGAGGCCAAGGCAGAAGGATCACTTGAGCTCAGGAGTTCAAGACCAGCCTGAGCAACATAGCAAGATCCCGTTTCTACAAAAAATAGAAAAATTAGCCAGGCACAGTGGTGCTCACCTGTAGTCGCAGCTACTTGAGGCAGGAGGATAGCTTGAGCCCGGGAGTTTGAGGTTACGGTGAGCTATGATCATGTCACTGCCCTCATGCCTGGGCAACAGAGAGACACTATGTCTCCAAAAAAAAAAAAAAATTGCTAAGAGAATAGATCTTAAGTGTTCTTACCACATATACAAAAAAATAACTATGTGAGGTGATGGATGTGTTAATTAACTTGATTATAGTAATCATTTCACCATGTACACATATATCAAATCATCACATTGTATACATTAAACATACATGATTTTTATTTGTCAGCTATTTATCTCGATGCTGGGGGGCAAAGTGGAAGTCCTCTCATTGCTTGGAAAACATTAAATTTAAACTTAGTCAAGTATTAATGACAAAAATTTAAAGATTATCACTAATAGAAATAAAAAGTATAACTCTAACACTAGAAAAGTAGGAAGGGGGAAAATAAAAAAAATGCAAAAGGAAGGACAAAAAAGGCAAAAAGAATATCAAAAAGAAAGCAGGGTAGCACAAAAACAGAAAATTAGATGGAAGAAGTAAGTCCAGACATATCGGTAATAAATATAAAAATATTGAAATCACTGGTAATAATATAGTCTCAGACTAGAATTTTTGAAATTCTAACTGTATGATATTTATAATGTACAGATGAAAAAAAGACATGGCAGGTAAAGGTTAGTTGCAAGAAAGCTAGTAGAGCCTTATTGATGTCATACAAAATGGAACTTAAGGCAAATGGAATTATTAGTAGTAAACATATTAAATGAGAAGGGAAATTTTTTTCAGGGACAGAATGAGACTGAATCTATTGTGCTGAACAATATGTTCTCAAAATGCTTAGAGCAAAAAGCTACAAAATTGTGAGGGAAAAAATGGACAAACCATAGAGGTTGATTTTAGTATGTCTTCACAGAAGGTGATAGATCACCTAGATCAAAAACTGGTACGACATAGATGATTCAAATAATTATAATTCTCAATATTGCCCTAAAGGACATGTAGGGTCCTGAATCCCCAAGAAGAAACATAAAAATATAATTTTCAAATAATAGAACAATTACACATGCCAAATAAGAGATATTTTTTCCTCCTAACACCAACCGATTCTCATACCAAATGTGTGGGGGTTTTCCAGACCAACAACCAATTCTACATTTCTCTCACACCACTTGGGTATTCTACAATTCCACTCAATTCTAACACTGACTATCCAGAATTAATGTCAAACTCCAAAGGGTTAAGGTCTTAATCCCACAAGACTATCCTCACTTCTAATATTAGTCACAAGTATCAGGTTCCCACGTTATCAACATTTCTGTTCGATTTGGCTACAAAGTTGGAAGATCCTACAACCCCCGCTTCAGGTTTGATAATTGCTAGAATGGCTCACAGAACTTAGGAAAGCACCTTACATATGTGCTTACTGGCTTGTCATAAAGGGCACGAATGGACAACCAGATGAAGAGGGACATAGAATGAGGTCCGGATAAGTCCTAAGCAACAGGAGCCTCTGTCCTGGGGAACTGGGGTGTGACACTCTCCCAGCGCACGGATGCATCCACCAACCCAAAAGCTCTCTGAACTCCATCACTGAAGACTTTTCATGGAGGTTTAATCACAAAGGTATGATCAATTATTAACTCAATCTCCAGCCCCTTTTTCCTCCCTGGAGGTTGAAGGGAAAGGCTGAAAGTTTCAGGTTCCTAATCAAGAATTGGTCTTTCTGGTGACGAGCTCTCATCCTGAAGCTATCTCTTCAATGCAGTTGATATGCATTAAATGTTCAACAAAGCACTGGGAATTGTTCTAAGAGTTTTGCTTGGATTGTTTCATTTAATTTCTCCATAAAAGACTATGTGGTTGATGTTACTATTAACTCCATTTGGAGATCAGGAAACTGAGGCATAAAGAGTGTAAGTAACTTGCCCAAGTTAGTAGTCAGAAGTGGAATTCAAACCTAGAACAGTCTCACTTCAGAGTCTGTGTAAGTCTTAACCATTATGCTGTATTCCCTCCCATATTTGCACCTGTGACCACATATGCAAATAATAAAGAACGCTGAATGAACACATATGCCAAAAAAAAACTAAATAAAATACTAGCACATATGACCAAGCAAATTTTTTAAAAAGCATTTCATCAAATTTGAACCCTACTCATGATTTTCAGAACAAGAAGACACTTAGAAACCCAGGGATAGAAGGGAACTTCCTTAATTTGATAATAGACATCTATTAAAAGCAGACATATTATGATGAGATTTCAATTTTCCATTAAATTCAGGAAAAGAAATGGATATCCCTATCATTTCTATTCGACATTATACTGGAGATTATACAAAGTAAAATAAATCAATAAAGAAACTTAAATGTATAAGGAATGGAAAGAAAAAACAAACCTCTGCTCTTCACACTATATTATTATATACATAGAAAATCCAAGAAAATGTACCATATATTAGAATTGAAAAAGATACTTCAGAAAGATTCCTAGATGAAAGATCAATATACAAAAATTTGTTGAACTCATTCCATTCATACTAGCAACAAAACATAATCATTCAATAGAAATTTATTGAGTGTCTACTATTTAACAGGCACTGAATTATGGACTGGAATGTTATGTCCAAGACATTCATGGAGAAAGTTATTAAACTTTCTGGAAAGATATGAAAGAAGACCAAATAACTAGAGAGATACAACACGTAATGGGAGGACTCAAAATTCTATGGAGGACAACACTCCAAATTAATCTATAAATTTGGTAAAAGTGCAATCAAAACTAAAATAATTTTGATCAGAATATGAAAATATGATCCTAAAATTAATAGGAAAAAGCAAAGGAATATATGAAATATATGAAACAATTTTAAAGAAGAACAAGGTACAGGCACTTGCCCTATAATATATCAAAATTTATTATAAAATTCTACTAATTAAGAGAGTGAATTCTTGGCATTAAAGTGAACCTGGAGGTGGGAATAGGGTGACTCACCTGGAACACAGTTTTGTAAGCCCTGCAGTGCCCAAGGGTACTGGTAACACCTCTCTTCTACCCTTTATGGAAGATCCCCTATATAAAATAGAAAATACGGTCAGTTCCGTGTCTGGACAATGTAAATTGCTTCTTGGCAATAGTCTATAAAACTGAGTATCAAATAGAAGAGTCTTTCAGAATCCCACACAGAAAAGGCAGCCTTATCAGGAAACAAAACAGAAGTTGAGATTTGCCCAGGCAGGGTAGGAAGAGACTTCAGAAATGAAGACAACCATGGTGGCCTTGAATGGCCTTTGTTATCAGGAGGCAGTATATTTCAGAAAACACAGATGAGCCATTTCCCACAAAACCATTTGGGGCTAGAAGGCAGTGGTATTAATTAAACTCCTTGGAAGGCAGAATCAGCCTTTTCATTTTTCTACCTCCACCCCCCTCTTTAAATATTTGGAAGAGATCCCACTGGAATGATCCTTTCCCTGGGGCTGAGAAGCAATAGTCAGCAAGCCAGATTTAGGGCAGGAACTCAGTTTATTTCAGGCATGAATATTAAATGGGATTTATGACAGATGGAGTACTTGTTAATTCTTTCTATTAGTAGAGCTATTCATAACAGCAAAGAAAGGACCATCCCAGAACAGACAGGGCTGTCTTTAGCTCTTTCTCTTAGAGAAGGCCAATTCTCACTCAGTATTTCTCAATCTCTGTCTCTCACATACACTCTCTCACACAGAAATACACACACACACATACTCACATACACACTCACACATGCACACTCTACACTCCTCATGCAAGGAAACCAGGCTGCCCTCAGCTTGTGAACCCACGGCTCACACTAATTCCGGCAGGAATTGTGGGCATGGCATTGGAGCCAGAATGTGACCTATCTCTATTTATCAGTCCTACACCATAGGAATGGAATTTGAAGTTAACAGAAAGAGTCCTGTGCTCCAGCCATCCACTTAGGGACTTCAGTTTCTTCATGTGACAAAAAGAGCAGCCAGAGCCCTCACGGGGCTGGTTGTTTGTTAGCAGGGTCTCTACTTCTAGCTCAGATCTTATCTTTTGTGCTACCACATACGAAACAATGGCCTCTCTCCTTTCACTATATGGCTGTTCTTTTATTAGTAGGCTCTTGAGCAGCCTCTTCCAACCCACTCCAAAAAGATGGGTCAGTGTATGGAAGTGGATCAGCTCCACCATGGAGCTCAGGACCACATAATGTAGGAAGTTGACCCACAGAGCAGGCAGCCTCCTTACTTCTTAACAGTTCTCATGCCTGTAATCCTAGCACTCTGGGAGGCTGAGGCAGGAGGATTGCTTGAGCTCAGGAGTTCAACACCAGCCTGAGCAAGAGCGAGATCCTGTCTCTACTAAAAATAGAAAGAAATTAGCTGGACAACTAAAAATATATAGAAAAAATTAGCCGGGCATGGTGGTGCATGCCTGTAGTCCTAGCTACTCAGGAGGCCAAAGTGGAATTGCTTGAGCCCAGGAGTTTGAGGTTGCTGTGAGCTAGGCTGATGCCACGGCACTCTAGCCTGGACAACAGAGTGCGACTCTGTCTCAAAAAAAAAAAAAAAATCAGTTCTTACTTCAGAAACGTCAGAGCTAATATAGGTAACGCAAGAGCCAGCCAGGGA
>CAUYSK010128696.1:0-20955 GCA_963575035.1 Avahi laniger
GTCCCAGCTACTCGGGAGGCTGAGGCAGGAGGATCGCTTGAGCCCAGGAGTTTGAGGTTGCTGTGAGCTAGGATGACGCCACGGCACTCTAGCCTGGGCAACACAGTGAGACTCTGTCTCAAAAAAAAAAAAAAAAAGAAAATTTGTTATTCATCATGGATATTAATAAAATGATTCCTTATGTATTACGGTCTTGCCTTTCAGAGGGGCATCTAAATCGTAATAAACCAATTAACTAGAATATATACTCTGTTGACACTACAAATAGTAGTACGATAGAGCAATGGGCCGAGAATCAAGGAGACGTAGATTATAATGGCTAGCTACTATATCGAAGTCTCAGCTTTCCTTTCTGCAGATAAATAGTTGTCCCATATAACCTAAGACAGTCTATTCAACTCTTAAAAAAATTTCCTAATAATTGCTTTGGTTTCAAGTAATAGTAGGTAATTCAAACAAACCCTCCCATTTAAAAAAACTAAAAACATCTTCTAAAACCAAAATCAGAGCACTAACAAGATGACTAAGTAACAGGCCAGAAACAAGCTGGGAACCCAGAAACAAGCAAAACACCAGAGATCCTAAGAGTGCTTCTCTAATCAGAAGATGCAGCTGAAAGGTAAGGCATGTTTCTGGCAAGAATCAAAATCCAGGGCCTTGCAAGGATGGGGACTCCAGTAATCAACATCAGCTGGGACTCTACCGAGCTGCATCCTACTTAAAAGGGTGAACTGGAAGTAAAACAATCATCCAGTAAATCTGCAGAAAACCTCTGAAACACTTGGGGGATCAGAAAAATCTGAAGCTTTGAACATGGATTAAAGTGGTCCCCCTACATGCATGACAGAAACAAACAAAAATTCTTCTGTAGAAAGAAAAACATCATCATAGGCCTCAAATGATTTAGTAATAGCACAGATAAAATATGCATTACTTTGCTTGAGCCCAGGAGTTTAATACCAGCCTGGGGCAACATAGAGAGAACCTGTCTCTACAAAAGAAAAAAAAAAAAAAGAAATATTAATTACTGAAATTATGTAAATTAAATACACGTGATTTTCCTAAATAAACATTATGGTATCCTTATACTATACCAATGACTGAAAAGGCATCATAATTTTTAAAAATTTCCTTTACTATTCATATAAATGTATGGGCAACTAGAAAAATAAAAAAGACTATATAAATATAGAATGTATGTATCACAGCTCAATTCAACTTTTTCCAATTTGGCTAAGTCTTTGAAACACATTTTGAACTTCAAGACATCTCCTCTCTTACTTCTCAATATTACAGATGAACAAACTTCAAATTATTTTCACCATGTTTTCAAAACTAAACATCAATGGTTTTACTTTTCAGTGTGGACTACTTTAATAAAGAAGGGACCACATCCAACATAACAACATACAACATTCTGAAATAAGCAAAAACAGAAAAATTCACCTATTCTGCAAATCAAGCTATAATAGAATATATACAAGTAACTCAATATTCTATCTTCTTCATAGTCCAACTGGGCTCATTTCCTAAAACTTAGTTATTTTTTTTCTGAGAAAAGAAAATGAAAGTGATTTTAAATATTGTTGTTTTGAATGAAGTTTTACTACTTTGATAATTTTGAATTTTAATCTCTGATTTTCACTATCGAAATGGATCAAAAATATTCCTTTGATATCCAGGTAGCTATAAATAAATATCAATATCTTCTTTCTCCTCTCATACCTATAGTATCTGGGAGGTCTAGCAGTTCATTGTGCTGCAAGTCAAGGTTGGTTATCTGTGTGCAGTTTCCAATCTCCTTTGGAAGGTGTTCAAGTTGATTGTGAGCTACATCCAGCGTAATGAGGTTACATAATTCACCTGTAAATTAACCAACATAAAAATGTAATAAAGTATTATTAAAGAATATATTAGATAATATTTCTAAGCAAGAGAGTAAATTTTATAATTTCTGAGCACAAATAACTGGAAACAAACTTATTGGGTAAGCAACTTTTATTTGAAATGGTAAATTACTTAGGGAACACACTTGCATTGTGAGAAGAAAAAGCTTCATTTTTCTATATCATAATTACATTTTGTTTCTGAAAAAGTCAATCACAAAATTTGAAACCATTATTTCAAAATGACATCTGATAAAATTAAAATGTTGTTTGTAAATGATTACCAACCTGTATTATATACTCTTTTTAATTTAAGTAACCAATTCAACCACAAATGTTTGTATATTTCAAAATTTAAAGAGCTAGTTTTTTTAACCAAATTCAAGACAATAATATCAGATACATCTTGAGTTCAATTTGAGGGTCATCGTCCACCTCAAAACATATGTGCTTTCAAATATACATACATTCTGATGTTATATAAATACATAATTTGAGATTTATAAATAAAACTGCTTCTCAATAGCACTCTAAAAAGACAGAAAATAAGGTATATTTCTCCTTTCCATTCTGGTTGAAAGGGCTGTATTGGAAATTTAGATTATTCATAGTGTTATTTAGCCTTTAAAAACCTTTTTATTCGTAACAAATATATTGGTCCTCTCGTGATTTTTCTATTTTAAAGGCAGAGGTTGGAGATACCAAAAAAGTAACGTAAACAAACTGTATAGAACTCTATACAGTACAGTGGTTCCCCGAAAAATTAAACATAAAACTATCATACGATCCAGCAATTCTACTCTGAAAAATGGGTGTGGGGCACATTATTAAGCTACATATAAATAACAGGCAATGAAAAAAATAGATAAATTTGTTTTCATCAAAATTAAACTTCTGTGTATCAAAGGATATTGTCAAGAGTGAAAAAACCCATATGATAGGAGAAAATATTTTCAAATCACGTATCTGCTAAGGGATTAATATCCAAAACATATAAAGAACTCCACAATAAAACAAGACCACCACAAAAAAACTCAAAGAAGCCAATTAAAAAATAGGCAAAAGACTTCAATAGACATTTCTCAAAAGATATACAAAAGGCCAATACACACATGAAAAGATGCTCAACATTAGTAATCATTAAGGAAATGCAAATCAAAACAATGAGATACCACTTCACACCCATTAGGATGGCTACTATCAAAAAACAGAAAATAACAAGTATTGGTGAGGGTATAGAGAAATTGGAACATTTGGGCATTGCTGCTGGAAATGTAAAATGGTACAGGTGCAGTGGAAAACAGTAAAGTGGTTCCTCAAAAAATTAAACATAAAATTACCATATAAATCAGCAATTCCACTTCTGGATATACACCCAAAAGAACTGAAAGCTGGGACTCAAAAAGATATTTGTATACCAATGTTCACAGCAGCATTATTCACAATAGTCAAAACTAGAAATGAGCCAAATATTCATCAATGAATGATCAAAATGTGGTATGTATATGTAATGGAATATTGTACAGCCTTAAAAAGGAATGAAATTCTGATACATGCTAAACATGTATGAACCTTGACGAGATTACGCCAAGTGAAACATACCACACGCAAAAGGACAATTATATGGTCCCACTTACATGAGTCAAATTCATCGAGACAGAAAGTAGAATAGTAGTACCAGGTGCTGAGGAGAGGGGGAAATGAAGATTTATTGTTTAATAGGTACGAAGTTTTGGTAAAAGATGATGACAAAGTTCTGGTGATGGCTGCACAACAAAGTGAATGTACTTAATGCCACCAAACTCTACAAAAATGCCTAAGGATATATTTTATGTTATGTATATTTTGTAACAATAAGAAAAATTTGTGGGTCATAAATAAGCCAGTGCTAAGTGGGAAGTTTATAGTACTAAATTTCTACATTGTAAAAGAAGTAGGATATCAAGTCAATAATCTAAGTCCTCATCTCAAAAAATAGAAAAATAAGATAAAAATAAGCCCACGGAACCAAAAGGAAGGTAATAAAAAAAAATAAGAGTATAAATCAATAAAATTGAAAACAGTGAAGAAAAAAATCAATGTAAATAAAAGTTGATTATTTTAGGAAAAAGTCAATAATATTGATAACCCTATGGGAAGATTTACAAAGACAAACAAGAGAGAAGACACATATAAATATTAGCAATGTAACAAGGGACTATAAATCCTACAGTCTTTAAAAAGATAAAAAGGAAATATTAGAAACTTCATAATTATAAATCACAAATACCCAAAGTTAGAAGATATAGAACAATTCTTTAAAAACCACAAGCTACTAAAACTCAACCAAGATGAAATAGAAAATCTGAATAGTACTATAACCATTAAATAAACTTGATTTGTAATTAAAAAAACTTCTCAAAAAAGAAATTCCAGGCCCAAATGGCATCACTGGAGACTTTTACCAAGTACTCAGAAAAGAATTAACAACAATTTTATGCAATCTCTTTCAAAACATAGAGGGAACACTTCCAAACTCATTTCATGAGGCCAGCATTACCTTGATATTAAAACCAGACAAAGACAGTACAAAAAGAAAACTGTATAGATCAATGTCTCTCAGGAGATACATGTATCAGGAACTTAGACACAAAAATTCTCAACAAAACATTAGAAAATTGAATTCAATAATGTAAAAAGAATTATAGACCATGATCAAGTAAGATTAATTCCAGATATGCAAGGCAGGTTCAACATTTGAAAATCAATCAATGTAATTCACCATATCAAAGGTCTAAGGAAGTAAAATCATTTGATAATTCATGCAAGGAAAACACCTGACAAAATTCAAAATGCGTTTATGTTAAAAACTCTCTCCAATTTAGGAATAGAGAGGAATTACCTCAACTGGGTAGAGAACTTCTATAAAAACCTACAGCTGATTTCTAGTTTCCAATCTGACTTAAACATGGAAGTCCTCACTCTCATCCTCACAACATAAAGGCTGAACAAACTGAAGACCACCATCTCTTCTTAGACCCTTCAGAGACTTAAGGACAAAACCCTGTCCCCAAAACTGGAGAAAAATGCAAATAAAGAGATTTAGAGCTTATCAGGGTTAGAAGTCATAGTTGGAACCTTAAGTGTTTTAAGTAGAAACTTGTAAAGTGTAATTAACTAACTAGTTGCGGGAGATTGAGTGTGGAATACATTAGAGATAAAAATGGCTGAGAGAACATCTTAAAGAGGTTCCCTACATTTATCTCCAGGAGCCCCACCCCAGGTTCTCAGGTGGAAGAGAAAAATCCCCTCCTGTTTAACCTTGGCATGTTATGTTCAAGCTGTAGAAAGTCACAGACAAAAAGAAATTTTGGAAGGAAGCTAGAGGAAAATGGTAAGAATTACATCAGACTTTTCTTCAGAAATCATGCAAATAAGAGAGTGGAGTGAAATATTTAAAGTGTTAAGAGGGGGGAAAAAAAAAACAAACCAACAACCTAAAAATTTGTTTCCAATGAAATTATCCTTCAAAAGTAAAAGAGAAATAAAGACTTTCTCAGATTAACAAGAATATGGGAACTTGTCACCAGTACTGACATTGCTAGCCTTGCAAGAAGTGCTAAAAAAAGTTTTTCATAAAGAAGAAAAATGATTGATGTCAGAAATTTGGATCAACACAAAAAAGGGAAGAATATTAGAGAAAAGGAATAAAGATAAAAATCTTTTATTTTCTTAATCTAAATTGATCTAACAGATAACGGTTTGTACAAAGTATTAAGGGCAACAAGACATTGGGTGATTATAGCTTAAGTATAAGCGAGATGGATGACAGCAATGTTATAAGAAACAAGACGGAAGAAATGGGAATATTCTGTTATAAGGTACCTGTACTACCCATGAAGTGGTACAGTGTTATTTGAAAGTGAACTTACATTAGTTGTAAACGTATACTGTAAACTCCATGCCAAACACACACAAATTAAAAGTATAACTGATATGCTAAGGAGAAAATGAAATAATATAAAATGCTCAATTAAAACTAAAGACAAAAAAAGTAGGAGACAAAAAAGAAACTAGTTGAACAAAAAATAGTTGCAAATATAATCAATAATAATCCAACTAAATCACATTTAAATGCGAAGGTTCTGAATGCACTAATAAATACAAATTGTCAGAGTTAACAAAAACCCAAGACCCAACTATACGCTGTCTTCAAGAAACCCACTTCAAATATTAGTTTTCTAATTCATTTGGGTAAATACCTAGGAACATGATTATTGGATCATGTGGTAATACTATGTTTAACTTTGTAAGAAACTTCCAATTGACTTCTAAAGTGGCTGTACCATTTTGCATTCTTACCAACAATGAATTAGAGTTCTCACCAGCATTTGGCATTGTCAATGTTTTGCATTTTAGCTATTCTAATAGGTATGCAGTGGTTATATTTTGAAAGTCCAGTTTACAGGATACAAAGTAGCTGTATGGAAAAGAGGGGAGGAGGGACAGGGAAGGAGTAGGGAGAGGAGATAGGGAAGAGGAGAGAAATCTGAGGTCTTAAATATCAAATTAAGGACCTGGACCATTTTGACCAGGTAATAAAGAACAACTTAAAAGTTTTTAAGCAAATCATAATAATCAGAATGCTGTTCTAAAATGTCTGTTTTCTCATAGATATGAATGGATGGACTAGAGAAGGCAAAATTAGAAAACAGAGTTGCAAGAAGCTATTGCAACTAGCCCACAAGAAATAGTGTGAGGGCCTAAATCACATCAATTGCAGTGTAAGTGGAATGAACAGGCCCACTGTCAGAGCTATTAGAAGAGGTGGAAAAAATAATAGGAATGGGATAGAACAGTACTTCTCAAACTATATATGGTAAAGGTCCAGTTTTTTGGTTTTGGTTTTTTCCCCAATCGTTTTGGATCAATATTTTTTAAAACACAAAATCACACACTTGGATGTCCTAGCAATGTAAATTGTTACCCAAGATTCTAAATGCTTACTTTAAATTTCTGTTCTTAATTTGGGCAAGTTGCTAACAAAAAGTTAGTGGTCCAGTACCTGTGTTGTCAGTAGCCCACACCTTGACCAGGACCAGAACAGAAAAAACAATCCTCTAAGATATTGAGCCTGGGTTGCTCAAGAAAATAACAATGTAAATTAAGAGGGAAAAATAAAATAGAAAAGGAAGAAAAGTTTTGGTGAGGAGTTATATCTTGGTCATGCTGAATATGAGATATCAGTGAGACATCTAGGTAAAATATTTAATGGCTAATTAGGAAATGATAAAATGTGATGAAAATGTTATCATGGTAGAACATTTTTGTCCTAAAAGGAAGTTAGGGTTAATATCTGCAAATATTGAGCTTCTAGCTAATGGTTACGGTGGAGCCTTGTCGATAATTAAAAACTCCAGATAAAATATTTAAAGGCAGGTACAGTGGCTCGTATCTGTAGTCCCAGCTACTCAGGAGGCTGAGGTAGGAGGACTGCTTGAAGCCAGGAGTTAGAGACCAGCCTATGACAAAACCCCATCTCTTAAAAACATAAACAAAACAAAAAATACAAAAATAATACCACCATTTAAAGGCATGTATAGAGTCCAAAGTAGAAACTGGAGAGAATTTGACTCTTGAAAAAATGGAACTGTGGTAGGCAGACTTCTAAGATAGCCCCAATGAACTTGCCCTATGAATAACTGTATACATTGTATAATTACCCCTCCCCTTGAATGTGGGCTATACTTACTAACTTCCTTCTTACCAAGAGAATATAGCAAAGGTCAGGGGATGTTACATCTTTAATTAGATTACAAAAGATTGTGACTTCTATCTTGCTAGTACTCTCTTTATTGACTTCTCAACTTGCATCCTTTGATAAAGAAAGCTGCCATGTTGAAGAGATCCACATGGAAAGGAACAGGCAGCCTCCAGACAATAATAGTCAGTTCAGCAACCTGCTAGGAACCGAGTCCTGACAACAACCACATGAGCTTGGATGTGTATCCTTTCCCAGATGAACCTTCAGATACCAACCACCCCAGCCCTGGCTAATACTTCACCTGAGAGACCTTGTGAGAGATCCTAAATCAGAAGGTCCAGTTAAGCTGTGCCTGACACCTGAACCAAAGAAAGTGTAAGATAATAAATGCTTATTGTTTCAAGAGCTATCTTTTAGAGTAATTTGTTACACAACAATAGATAACAAATATAGGAATCACATGAGGTCCACATTTATAAAAAGCCTTATTATAAAGCTTCTACCATGAAGTAACTAAAAAATTTGCTTGTGGAAAATAAATCTCAAGTCAAAAGCCAAAGTCCTATTGGCCTGAGAAGCCAGAGGACAAGGTTCAGGGTTATGAGAGCAGCTGGAATTGAAGGTTGGATACCCTGGAAAGAAGAAAACACAATGAGTGGATTCCCCAAATCTGCATATTTGGGGAATCCTCGAATTCTTCACTGACTCAAAATACACATGTGGGAGAGGAGACTGCAAGGAGCCTAAGGGAAAAACAACAGCTATAAGGCTAAAAGTGCTGAGCAGAGCTTTCAATTGCTGCCAAGTGTGGTAGATAAGAGTCTGGAATTTCAGTCCTGCCTGGTTAGAGGGGTCAGAAAACCAAATTCCAAAAGGGCATAACATAAAAGTAAAGACCACATCTCAAAATTAAGGAATTTGCCCTAGGTTAAAGGACATAACCAAATAGAACCATCCTAAGAGGAGCTAAATCTAAGTCTCTAGATGGTCAAGAAGATTCAATAATAATTAAACTGCCTAGTAGAACAAAATTTAATACTTGTCAGAGGATGGTAACAGAATCCATAGTAGTTATAATGTCAACCACTTATACTAGTGAATCAAGAATTACTAGACTGACTTCCATTTCTGGCCATGATGCAACTAGAAAAAGAACAAAATATATGAGAAAATGGTTTGTAGACAGCACAGAGCAGCCATACACGGCAACACTATATGAGGACTATGATTGCCCCAGGTTACTCCCTGGAGGCAGGTTCCAGGTAGCAAAAAAGCAGGAAAGGAATATTGAACAAAAGCCAACAGTTTCACTGAGTTGTGGCAAAAGATCTGAGTTTAGGAAGGCCAAGGTGGCTAGAATTTTGGGGGCAGAAATGGAGAGATAAGAAAGCAGCAAATAGAGAGATTTATGCAATCTGTAGGAAAGCCCCTTTCAGTCTTTGCCTGAATTCTGATCTCTGTATATGTGAAAACAAATTACCAAAAGCTAGGCAAAGAACCAGCAGAAAGCAGCAACTCAAACAACTCCCAGCAGTCAAACCAGGGTATGCCAGAACAAAGTCTAGCACTATTTAAAGGAATACAACAAAATATAAAATATAAGAGCCAACAATGTGAAAATTATAATGCTGATATCCAATTAGAAATTACTAGATGTGTAAAGAAGCAGGAAAATTTAACCCACAATAAGAAGAAAAATCATTCCATAGCAACAGAAACAAAAATAAAAGAGATGATGGAAATAGAAGACAAGAACACTGAAAATGCTAATAAAAATGAGCTCCATATGTTCAAGAAGGCCAAAAAAAAGAAAAAACTTGAACAAAAACGACACCCACCTAGAACGTACAGAGGTAAAAAATACAGTATCTGAAGTAAAAATTTCATTGCATAGGCTTAACAGTAGATTTAGACAGTGAAGAAGAAATGATATATACCAACAGAAAAAAACAGCAATAGAAACAATCTGAAATACACACATCCCCCATAAATGAATAATCAATATAAAGAGGTCTAATATATAGGTAACTAAAGATTCAGAGAACAGAAAAGAAGGACCACAAAAGGGAAAAGTTACAAAAAATAATGGTCAAAATATTTCCAACTTTGATGAAAATCATAAACCCACAGATCCAAAAGGCTCATAAACTCCAAGATAAGAATGATGGTAGACTTGTCAGAAATTAGGTAAGTCAGAAGACAATGTAAAGATACCTTTAAAATACTGGGGAAAAAAGGGAAAAGGAAACTGTCAAATTAGAATTCTATATCATGAAAAACAGCTTCCAAAAATGAAGGAAAATAAAGGTTTTTCAGCCAAATAAAAGCTGAAGGAATTCATTTTGAGCAAATCTATAATACAATATGTGTTAAAGGAAGTTCTTTGGGCAAAGGGAAAATGATTTGAGACACAAATTCAGATCTACATAAATGAAAAGTAACAGAAGTGGTAAACAAAAACATTTTTTCTCATTTTTAATTTCTTTAAAAGACAATTGAAAAGGATGATGGAATATAAAAAAAGCACAGAAACCAACCCAAAAGAGTCCACAGTATCCAAACCTGGAACAATTTAAGCAAGAAAAATGTATAAAAATAATATTGGTTTATAACCCATAGAATGGGAAAAATTGAGTCCAGACTAATATAAATATGCAAATAAACAAATGGGGAGAAGGGATGGCTCTTTCTTATAGAAGAATTCTAATTAATAAATACAAAAAGGAATGGAATGAGGGAAATAAAAAAATCACCATCAAGATACAGTAATAACTATTACAGGGAAGAACCACCAATGATCCTAAAATGACAGGGCAAAAGATTAAGGAAAAATACAGTACCTGCATAGTTTGAAACCAGTACCTCTCCCAAGATAATTACTAATAAAAAAATATTAAAGTGGAGAAACAGCAGAAATTACAGTAACCAAGTGGTCAAAGTCAAAATCACCAGTAATGAGACTGATCAATATTATAATTCATTGGGAAGGGCATCACAATCACTGCTTTGGTATTCTTGGCAAAAACACATGAACTCAAAGCAGTCATGAAAAACATATCAAAGAAACTCAAAATGAGTGGCATGCTACAAAATAATCTGAGTAGTACTCTTCAAAATTATGAACGTCATGGAAGAAAAGTAAAGCATTTTGGTCTTTCAGACTGTTACAGACAAGAAGAAACTAAGAACACATGACCATTAAATGTAACGTGGATTCTGGAAAAGAAAATGGATATTAGTAGAAAAACTGGTGAAACTGAATAAAATTTATCGTTAATAGTATTGTATCAATGTTAATTTCTTGGTTCTGATCATTATACAATGGTTATGTAGAATGTTAACATTAAGGAAAGCTGGGTTAAGGGCATATGGGAACACTGCACTGGTTTCAAAACTTTTCTGTAAGTCTAAAATTTATTCAAAATAAAAAAATAAATAATTGTAAAGAGATTTTAAAAAGACAAGTTTAAAACAAAATAATAAGAATGTGTTATTATGGGATTTATAATACATAAAGAAGCACAATGAATGACAATAATGGTACAAAGCATGAAGAAGGAAAATAGATGTGCTCTGTTATGAGGTTCTTAGGATATATGTGAAGTAGTATATTATTATTTGTAAAATGTGTCAAGTGATGATATGTATTGTAAATACAAGAGGAAACACTAAAAAAAAAAAAAGATGTCCAATAAACCAACAATTGAGATAAATGAAATTTATAAAAAAAAAAAAAGTCTGAAAGAAGGTATGAAAGAAGAGAAAAAAGAAATAAGTAACTGTGAGGCATGATAAAAACATAAGACCTAACTATATATTGTCTACAAGGAAGCATTCTAAATATAAAAACACAGAGGTAAAACAAAAAGAATGAAAAAAGACATATTAATACAATGTTAGCATTATATTATATTAACATTTTTGTTGTATAACATTATCAACCAACTTGACCTTGCTGATATTTATACAATGCTCAAAAAAAACACAGCAGAATAGTCTTTCCAACTGCAGTTAAAACATTTATCAAGACAGGCTATATTTTATAAATTAAAAGCAAAAAACATCTGTCAAATACTTGGAAATTGAACAACTCACTCCTTAATAATCCATAGGACAGAGAAGAAATAAGATATTTAGAAAATATTTTGAATAATTTATGAAAATATAACATATAAAAATTGTGCTGCTGCTAAAAGAGTACTTTCAGGGAAATTTATAGCTGTAAATACTTACATAATGAAAAGAATAAAGGTCTAAAATCAATCCAAACTACCAACATAAGAAAATATACAAAGAAGAGCATATTAAACCAAAAGTAATAAGAAATTCAAGAACGAAAACAACAAAAATAGAAAACATAAAAATAGAACAAAGCAGTAAAACCAAAGGCAGATTATTTTTTAAAAGATCAATAAAATTGATACACCTCTAACCAGACTGATCAAAGAGAGAAGATCCAAATTACCAATATTAGGAATGAAAGAGGGACATCACTATGTATTTTACAAACATTAAAAGTGTAACAAGGCGAGGCACAGTGGCTCACACCTAAAATCCCAGTGCTTTGGGAGGCTGACAAGGAGGGAGGAGGAAGGATTGCTTCAGGCTAGGAGTTAGAGACAAGTCTGGGCAATGTAACAAGATTCCATCTATACAAAAAATAAAAAAATTAGCCAGGCATGGTGGCATGTGCCTACAGTTCTAGCTACTCAGGAAACTGAAGCAGGATGCTGGCTGGAGCCCAGGAGTTTGAGGCTGCAGTGATCTATGGCTGCACCAATGCACTCAAGCAAGCCTGGGTGACAGAGTGAGTGAGACCTCGTCTCTAAAAATTTTTTAAAAATTAAAAGAACAAAAAATATTATGAACTTAAGCCAATAAAATCAACAAATTATACAAAACAGATTCAAACTATAAAAATTCAATTGAGAATAGAAAACCCGAATAACTATGTATTTATTAAATAAATTGAATTAGTAATTTAAAACTTGCCCACAAAGAAAACCCTAGTCCCAGATTACATAACTGATAAATAAATTCTACTAAACATTTAAGGAAGGAAATAATACTAATTCTATACAAACTCTTCTAGAATATAAAAGGAGGTAACACTTTCCAACTCATTCCATGATACGAAGCCAGCACTACCCTGGTACCAAACCGTTATCAAAAGAAAAAAGAAAATTACAGATCAATATCCATGATGAATATGGTTGCACAAACTCTTAACAAATTTTTAGTAAATTAAATGCAGCAATATATAAAGAGATTTTATTAAAATGTACCTAGTAGGTGCTCAAAGATTGACAAATGAATAATTTAGGTTAATAGGCATGAATTTCCCTATACCATTATATGACTCACACTAAGGATGTTTATATCTTAAAAATAACTCTTATCCTTGAACTTACAGGTATTTTTTCAAATATTTAGAATTTAGTTCTATAAAAATCACATCAGATCTCACTAAAATACATTTGTAAAACCGTATAATTAAAAAGGGCTAGAAATATTTGTCACACAAATTTGAACAGATTCAGAGAGGTTAGAATTTATGCCATTACATTATTCAAATTTGTCTTAAAGGTTTAATTTTCCCTTTCATTGCAAAGACAACTTCAGGGGCTCTTCTAAGCCAGTACTTTTGCAACTAAGGGACATGGACAAGTGACTATATTCCTTTGACTTGGTAACATGCTGTCTTCAGGGTACAGTCCTCTTCTCCCTCTTCCCCATACCTCAGCCACATAAGAAGTCAATTGTTCCCTTGCATCCTATCTAGTCCTTCTAAAATGGTTCAAGTGTTGGTTTTCTGTGTTCTTTTATTGCTTCTTTTAGCAAGAATGATAATTTCTCTAGGTTTTTGTTGTTTAGCAAAAGACATGACAGTTTGATAATAATAAGCTAACACTTCATTTGTAGCTTGCTGATTCGCAGTCAAAAGGAGTTATTTTTAAACAACTATGAATTCCCTTTACTGATTTCTCTTTTCTGCTAAAGCTACTCATTAGTATTTGTACAAAATACTCAAATGAGATTAAGTACTAATATAATACTAAAATACTATAATTATATCAGTTATAATTATTACATAATTATATCATAAAATAAATGTAATACATAGCATTAAAATCTAAAATACTAAAATAATGAAAATAGGTCATAGTATTGAGCTTAATTAAATTCACTTCTAGCTACATTTATTGAAAGCCTACCATTTAATGTCTAAAAAATTCATACAAAAATTACATAAAAGGAAGGAGTTAAACTAAATCTGTAAAGTCATTCGACTTTTAAATAAAGTTGCTGATTCTGTTTATGTTTTTATATACAAATATTAATTATATATACATTTACATAATATTAGATATATCCATCACTTGACTTATGATAAAATATAACACTGCAGTATTACAGAATAACAGGAAATTGATCTTGTCTTTAAAAAATGTTACTGAGTCAAATGGGTAAAAAAAAAAAAAAAAAAAACCCTGCTGATTCTTGAATTCGACCAAAGAGGCAAAAGAGTGTACAATGAAAACTATAAAATACTGTTGGAAGAAATTGAAGAGAACACACAAAAACAGGAAAACATCTCATGTTCATGGATTGAAAGATTATTATTAAAATGACCGTACTACCCAAAGTGTAGTCAATGCAATATCTATCAAAACATCAAAGACTTTCTTCACACACACACACACACGCGCACACGCACACGCGCGCACACACACAAAAAAACCCCTAACATTTGTGTGGACCACAAAAGATCCTGATAGGCAAAGCAATCCTGAGCAAAAAGGACAAAGCTGGAGGCATCACATCACCTGACTTAAAAAAAAAATACTACAAAGCTATAGTAAGCAAAACAGCTATGATGACACCACTGTACTTTAACCTGGGCAACAGAGTGAGACCCTGTCAAAAAAAAAAAAAAAAAGGCAAATAATCTGAATAGACATTTTTCAAAAGAAGATATATAAATGGCCAAGTATATGAAAAAGTGGTTAACATTATTAACCATCAGGAAAACGCAAATCAAAATCACAATGAGATAATGCCTCACCCCAATTAGAATGGCTATTATCAAAAAGACAAAAAAATAAACCAGGCATGGTACCTCACAACTGTAATCTCAGTGTTTTCAGAGGCAAAGGTGGGAGGATCGCTTGAGACCAGGAGTTTGAGACCAGACTGGGCAATAAAAGGAGACTTCCTCTCTACAAAAAAATAAAATAAAAATAAAAAACAATAGCTGGGTGTGGTAGTGCACACATATAGCTCCAGCTACTCAGGAGGCTAAGACAGGAGGACAGCTTGAGCTTAGGAGTTTGAGGTTACAGTGAGCCATAATCATCACCCCCTGCACTCCTCCAGCCTGAGCAACAGAACAAGACGCTGTCTCTGGGGAAGAAAAAAGACAAAAAATAACACGAACAAGTGCTGGTGAGAATGCAGAGAAAGGGGAACTCTTATACACTGCTGGTGGGAATGTAAATTAATATAGCCACTATGGAAAACAGTATAGAGGTTCCTCAAAAAACTACAAAACAAACAAACAAAAATAAATAAAACACCCCCCTACCATATGACCCAGCAATCCCACTACTGCAAATCCATCCAAAGGAAAGGAAATCTGTATATCAAAGAGATACCTGCACTCTCATGTTTATTACACTATTCACAATAGCCAAGATATGGAATCAAGCTAAGCGTCCATCAACAGATGAATGGAAATCAAAAATGTGGTGTATATACATATACAATGGAATGCTATTCGGTCATAAAAAAACGATAAAATTCTGTCATTCATGGCAACATAGATTAGCCTGGAGGAAATTACGTTAAGAGAAATAAGCCAGGCACGGAAAGATAAATACTGCATGTTCTCATTTGTATGTGGACACTAAAAAAGTTGATCCCACAGAAGTATAGAGTAGAATACTGATTACTAGAGGCTAAGAAGCAGAGGAGACAGGGAGAGGTTAGTTAATATACAAAAAATTACAGTTAGATAGGAGATAGAAGTTCTAGTGTTCTATAGCACTCTCGGGTGACTATAGTTAATAATAATTCATTATGTATTTTCAAATAGCCAGAAAAGAAGATTTTGAATTTTCCCAACACAAAGAAATGATAAACGTTTGGGGTGATGGATATGCTAATTATGCTGGTTTGATCATTATACATTCTATACATGTATGGAAATATACTGTACCCCACAAATATGTACAATTATTACTTATTACATATCTGAATGCTGTGAGAGTTGTTTTTGAAATGGGGAAAAATGATCTGGGTTCTCAAAAAGCATACATTTTAATATACTAGATCATTCTCCTAAGCAAAAGCATTATTTTGATGATTAGACCCACATAAAATTATATACTATATAAATATGTAGCATTTCTTTGAACAGACAACGTAGGAAGAGTAGATTTTTTAAAATACTCTAACTTAGCTGTTTTTAAGAAAGAATAATCGATAAAGGGAAAACTTTAAAAAAAGAAAAGAAATCCTAAAACCACAATTCAATGAGGGAAAAGAAATCATGGGAATATTAGCAAGAGACAAAGATGGAGTTTATCTCCAGTTTCAAATAGCAACCATTTCCTTCCCAGAAAAATAAAATCCTTTAGAACGTCATTGTCCACAGTCTCCTGAACTAAACAGATTCATTATTCAAACTGTCTACCTGATGGCCCCCACTCTAATCCACCCAGGAAAAAATATTTCACAGAAGCACATCTGTAATAGGAAACTCAAAAGAACCAATCAGTGAGGAAAGGGGGAAAAAATGGTTATTTCCTATTTTCCCTCTGAAAAGATGATTTCTTGACTGTCTTGGTATAGACTGAAGAGTTAATTTCAAGATTACAAAGCGGAAAGGAGGAATGGCAGGAAGAATGGAACACTGATCTATAAAAGAAAGCAATGGCTGAGGTTTCTATCTGTCTACATAACACAAAAGATAAGACATTTATTTTATTTGTCCATGTCTTATCATACAAAAGAATAAACGTAAATGAACATTACAAAATGAAGAGTTTTCTTGGCTAGTTTCTGATATATTATCTCTGCCTATGAATTATCTGTTCAGTCTCTTTTTACTGTTTTCTGCCAGTCTTTACCCAGGTGACCATATGTCACCGATAACAAATCACATCGAATTAATAAAGATGCTATTAATGCTTAAGCGGATAAATGTTCTAATTTTAATATATTTCCCTATTAAGGCACAGCACAGAACAATCTTGTGTAATGGCTAAATTCCAATTATATTAAACTAAATAGTAGGTTATATTTCAAAAATTTCTAATTTCCTACATTCCTCAAATATACTGCTGAATACAAACTGGATCGTATGATTGCAAGTGATATACTCGTTCAAACAACAAATAATAAGTTACTCGTTATTCTGTGAATTATTTTTCCTGGGTGGAGTAGAGTGGGGGCCATCAGGTAGACAGTTTAAATAATGAATCTGTTTAGTTCAGGAATCTATATCTAGATTATAGATACATAATCTAATATATATCTATAAATAATGTACCTCTAATATGTATAAATGGAAGTTCAACAAAATTACAATTAGCATATATTTTGAATTGAAAATTCCCTTGTTATGAGTTTCACCAGTAAAGTCAAATTACAATAAAGGTGTATAACACTTTAAGAAATATCAAATTTCCATTTTACTTGATCATTGTGTGTGGGTCTTATTTTGTAAACATACTCAAAGGTGTTCATTCAGAAATTTTTTTAAATTAAAAACCAATAAACTAAGATTTGTATCACAGAAAATAACTATTTCTGTCTTTCCATTATAATAAAACACAGATTTTAACTTAAAAACAGGGAACTGCAAATTTTTAAAAACACAATGAGATACCAACTCATACCCATAGAATTGCTATAATTAAAAAAGATAGATAATAACAAGAATGTTGAGGATGTAGAGAAATTGGAATTCTCGGCTGGGCATGGTGGCTTGCTTACTCCTGTAATCCCAACACTTTGGGAGTCCAAGACAGGAGGATCGCTTGAGGCCAGGAGTTGGAGACCACCTCTGGTCAACATAGCAAGACCCTGTCTCTACAAAACATAATTAGCCAGGCATGGTGGCACATACCTGTAGTCCTTTCTAATACTTGGGAGGCTGATGGAGGAGGATCACTTGAGGCCAGGAGTTCAAAGCTATAGTGAGCTTTGATCATACCCACTGCATTCTAGCCTGGACAACAGAATGACCCTCAAACACTGATGATGGGAATATAAAATGTTGCAACCACTTTGGAAAACAGGCTAGTAGTTCCTCAAAAGGTTAAACATAGAGTTACCATACGACTCAATAACTCGACTACTAGGTATATATCCAAGAGAAATGAAAACAAACGTCCACAGGAAAACTTGTATACAAATGTTTATACTAAATGTATTCATAACAGTCAAAAGCAGAAACAAGTCAAATGTCCAACAACTAATGAATAGATAAATAAAAGTGGTATATTTATATAATGGAATATTCAGCAATAAAAAGGAAGTACTGATACGTGCTACAACCTTGATGAACCTTGAAAATACTGTGCTAATTCAAAGAAATTAGTCACAAAAGATCATATATTACATAATTCCATTTATATGAAATGTCCAGAATACATAGATCTATGGAGACAGAAAGTAGATTAATGTTTACCTAGGGCTGAGTTAGGAGAAAATAAGAGTAACTGCTTAAGGATATAAAGTTTCTTTTTGGAGTGATGAAGACGTTCTAAAATTATTTGTGATGGTTATACAACTTTGTAAATATATTAAAAACCACTCAATTGTACACTTTAAACATGGGAATTATATAGTATGTGAACTGTGTTTCAAGTAAGCTATTAACATCCCCTACTCTGCATAGGGAAGTAGTATATTCAGTTTCTTCTCACATGCTTCCATTTAGTGAAAGAAGTCACATAGAGATGTATCTTTTAGGAACTGTGCATACATTTGTGTTTTAGAAACAAATACTCTGCCAGGCTTTATGAGCTTCTAAGAGAAGAAAGGTGTTCTCACAGCAAGTGGGTTAGGTGAGAATATAAAGATGTTGCATGTGTAAACACTTCCATTCACTGAAAGCAAGCAGCTAGATGTTCATTTGTTTACAGGTTTGCTTAACTCTGGTAGGGAAGCAAAGTGCAATCTAGTGCAACGGCTTTCAACTGCAGCTGCCCATAATATAACACAGTGTGCTCCTTAAAAGTACAGATCCCCTGGACCTGCCAGAGACCACTAAATCAGAATCTATAAAGTGCTATATACCACTTTCCTAGATCAGTGGGCAATGCAAACCACTGAAACCAAGGTTCAAATTCTGACTCTGCCAACTTTTTAGATGCATGACCTTCAGTAAATTACCTAATCTCCCTATATTTTCAGCTCCTTCAGTGCAATGCGGAAAATACCTATTTCATCAGGTTACTATAAGGATTTAATGAAATACTATGTTTAAAGTAGACATGTACAGAACAGAGCATGGCATATAATATATTGTGTTCAAATAACAGCTATTCTTAAGATTGTGCTATTTTTTTTGGAATGATACAGAGAAGATTAACACAGCCCCTGTGAAGGATGACCCGCAAATTTGTCAAGTGTTCCATATTAAAAAAAAAAAAAAAAGATTGTGCTATTTTTACTGGACCTTTATTTTCTTGTTTTCTACAAAGAAAGAAATAATGCAGACTTCTTCGTGTTTGCCCCAAATCCATGCGTCTAAGTTAAATCTTATAAATCGTAATTCCCTACAAAAAACACTAAATTTTTCAAATTTATTAAATTATTAAATTTTTTAAATTAAAAAACACATATTTTTTAAAAGCAGTTTACTTTCTAGCTGATGCCCTGTTTGGAATAAAATAAACATTTATGATGTCACCATTTTCAGAAATTAAATGAACACAAACTTTAGTAATGTCACTAATTGTGGGAGGGAGCTAATAAATTCAATGTAATTATAAAATGAAAAATTTAGAAATAAATGTCAAAAGATTAGGTAGTCAAAAATAGAAGCCATTTAATTACATAAAATAACCAATTTTTAAAAATACATTCACATTTCAGTAAAAATGCTACTTCTATATGCTCAACAACAAACTGAAATTAAGTTTAAAATTCTATGAAATAATTCCTCACTTAAGAAATGTTTGTTCTTAATTCCCAGGTAATTTGATAACACTGCTATGGAAACAAGTCCTTAAAAAGAGACTTGTGAATTAAAGCCGAACTTTCAGGAGTGAGTGTAACACAAATATAAAACAACAAGAACGAAGACAGGACATAACTTTTATATTTCTATATAGAAATTTAGCATTTCTTTCTCCAACAGCCTATAATTCTATACCATAGTGAGCCATAACATGCAGGTCAAATTTTGACTGAATCTGGTACTAAAGTCATGCAACAACCACATTCCTATTTGAAGACATTGAATGAAGCATTTTCACACAGTAATTCCTGGGAATATTTTAATATCTCATGAGTGAGTCACACTTTGTAAGTGTAGCATATTACTTGAGAAAACCTATCATTGATTTTCTAAATACATTTGATTAAACTAAAATTAAATTAAGATTTTAAATGTCTAATTAGAGTTAAATGCAATAGATTATACCTAAAATTTAAACCACATCTCTTTCAAAGCTAAATAAAATTTAAGAACATCCACACAATATATCCCTGAAAACCTGCAGAGGCTAAAATCAGAAAGTTTTCTTTATCATCCACTATAAGACCAATTCTCAAAACAACAATATATTTAATACATCTTTGTTTTATTCATAATAAGATGTCTTTAATACAAAAAAAACTTACCTTAAAAGGTTTCATAATCCTTTTATGATTCTTATAAATCTTATAAAAAAGATCCACACAAATGCAATACCTTTATTACTCAAAATTGATGTAAATAGATTACCATATTTTAAATGTTTCAGAATTTTTTCCATAATTAAAAATATCAAGACAACTAATTTCTTTCTGATTTACTTACACATCTATAATTCCCTATTTTTCCCCCTACTATCATCCTTTAAAAAACATTTCCTTGAGTGGGTTAATAAAATGTGGTATACATATACCATGGAGTACTATTCAGCTTTAAGAAACAAAAGTGATATAGCACCTCTTGTATTCTGCATAGAGCTGGAACGCATTCTACTAAGTGAAGTATCCCAAGAATGGAAAAACAAGCACCACATGTACTCACCATCAAATTGGTTCCACTGAGCAACACCTAAGTGCACATATAGGAATAACATTTATTGGGCATCGGGTAAATGG
>CAUYSK010128699.1:0-16930 GCA_963575035.1 Avahi laniger
AGGATTTTTAGGTGGTGTTTCTTTTCCATTTGATATTTGTGATCAAGAATTCAACATGACAAGAATGGAAAAATAAGCACCACATGTACTCACCATCAAATTGGTATTAACTGATCAACACATAAGTGCACATATGAGAATTATTAACTCTTGACACAAGGTAATTTAACTGGGTATTTGTTGATTTCATGAAGTCCCGAGAAATAAGAGAAGTGAATGTAGATAAATGCATGTGAATAATGAGCTTTTCTTAATAATAAAGTCAGACAATTGAACACTCTCATATGCTACTGGAAAACTATTCAGGAGAGAGAGTTTGAAGACACATTAGAAAAATATAGCGTGCAATGGAGCAAGACCCTGAGAAGCTGAGAAAAGATGGACTCCTGGGTTCCAGGCAGACAGTAAAGACTCAGGTAAGAGGTGGCACTGATTATAACAGGTAAGAAAGAGATTATTATGCAAGGGAAAGAAGAGAGCCTAAATTAAGGGAAGAGTAGAGTGGATTAAAGGCGATGGACAGATTTTTGAGATATTTAGGAAGTTCCATTGATAGTACATTGTGATTGATAAGATGTGGCCTATGAGGAAGGGGGAAAAGTTAATAAGTAATTGAAAGTTTCTGATTTGTGCTGTTAGGTAGATGGGATTGTCATTAAGCATCAGGACATAGGTGAAAGACAATTGTGGCAAGGAAGGTAAGGGACTTGGTTTGGGTTGTGTTAAGTTAAAGGTGCTTGTGGGGTAGCAATATGGAAATCTACGTGACCATAGTTGTTTGAAATTCAGGAGACATGGGTGAGTTGGGGAAAGAATTTTATAAGGAGAAATTACAAGGTCATGATCTTCTAGGGAGAAATTTTGTGAAAAGAGAAGAGGGATCAGAAAAGAATCTAAGGCAAGGGTTCTACACCTTTTTGTACCTTTGGACTTCTTAAAACAGTGTCTTTGCATAAAATGACATACAGGGGATCGCAAAGGAAGCAAATTATTATTTTGACATTCTGTGATCAAAATATTAATCAGCTGACTAAAAGAGATGAACTTTAAATATGAAGACATATATAGGTAGAAAATTAGAAATTATGGAAAATGATCATCAGGCAGTCAATATGAGAAAGGTAGCATGGCTACATTAATGTCATACAAACTATACTCCAAGACAAGAAATATTAGCAGCAATGAAGTGGGGTATTGAAAATAACAAAAGGACAAATTCAACAGTAAGGTGTAACAACCCTAAATGTATTTTCCCCTAATAACACAGCTTCAAAATACTTAGAGCAAAACTTTACAGGACTAAAGGAGGTAATGAAGAAATCCACAATCATTATTGACAATTTTAACATTCCTTTCTCAGTAAGCGTTACAAAAAAAAGTAAAGATATAGAAAATATAAACAACACTATCAACTAACATGATGTAATTGACATTTACAGAACACTGCACTGAATATTTCTGAGTACACAGTCTTTCAAATGCTCACATGGAATGCTTTCCAAGATAAATCATATGTTGAAGAATAAAATATCTCTCAGTAATTTCTGCAGACTGAAATCTTATACAGTATGTTCCCTGACAGCAACAGAATTAAATTAGAAATTAATGACAAGACACTGAGCGCTCCCCAGTATCCCTCATCTAAATAATTAGAAAATCAAATTACAACCATCTAAATAGCTCATGGGCCCAAAACAAATAACAAGAAAAATTAGACAAATATTTTGGATTAAATATGTTGAAAACACAGCAAATAAAATTTATGGGTACAGTAAAAGCAGTGTTTAGAAGTAATTTTAACTACAAATGTCAATATTAGTAAAGAGAAAAGGGTGAAAATCAGTGATCTCAGTTTTTGCAGTAAGAAGCTTGAAAAAAAGAAGAGGAAATTATATCCTATATACAAGGAAGGAAATAAAGAAAAGAGCAAAAATCAGTGAAAGAAAATAGACAATAGAGAAAACTCACAAACCAAAAGTTGGTTCTTTTCAAAGTTTAATAAAATTGATAAATCTCTAGCAAGATACATGAAGAGAAAGAAGGGAGAGAGAGAACACAAATTACCAATATCAAGAATAAAAGAGAGCATATCACTCCGTAACCTACTGATAGTTTAAAAAGGAAATACTATTATCAGTTATGATCAGCTGTATGATGATTACTTCAAGTATAATGTAAGAATCACACAACAGTATAAGCTCATTTACACCCCCAACATATATGTTATTGTTTTCATATGATTTATTTCTAAATATAGTATAACCTCACAACAAATTGTCATATTTTTTCTTTGAGTTATTACTTGACTTTAAAAAAATACAATAGGAGGGAATGTGTACTTTTTATATGCTTAAAATATTTTATCTCCCCAATTTGTCTCCTCTCTTTCTGAGATCAATGCATATTAGATCACTTGCTAGTGTCCCACAGTTGTTGATGCTCTCTTCATTTAAAAAATAAATCCACCTTATTAAAATATAATTTATAGGCACATAAAAATGCACAGATTTCAAGTATACATTTGCACAAGATTTTACAAATGTATGTATCTGTGAAATCACCACCCCAATCAAAATACAGCACATTTTCAATCCTGCAGAAAGTTTTCTCATGGCCTCTTCTAGCCAAATTTTCCTGCCCCAGGAAATGACTATTTAGATACCTATTTCTATAGATTAGTTTTGCCTGTTCTAGGACATCACATAAATGGAATCACACAGGATCTACATATCAAGCTGCTTTTGCTCATCATAATTGCTGTCAATTCATCCATATTTTTGGTTGTATCACTAATTTTTCTTTTTGTTGTAAATATTATTCCATTGCAAGAATTTTTGTTTATCCTTTCATTTGTCGATGGATAGTTGAGATATTTCCAGTTTGGGATTATTATGAATAAAGTAGCTCTGAAATTTGTAAGTATTTTTTTGTGTGTACATGTATTTTCATATCACTTGGGTAAATATAAACAATGGAATTGCTGAATAATTTGGTAGATACATGTTTAACTTTTTAAGAAACTGTCAAAGTACCATTTTGCACTCCCATCCACAATAAGAGTGTCAGTTGCTACTAATTCTTGATACCTCTTAGGAGCGTTAGTCTTTCCAATTGTAGCCATTCTAGTGGGTGTGAATTCACTTCTCATTGTGGTTTTCAAGTTGCGTTATCCTCATGATCTATGCCACTGAGCATTGTTTTATGTACTTATTGCCATTCGGTTATATTCTTTTATAAGTGTTCAAGATTTTTTCCATTTTCAATTGAGTTGTATTATTATTTAATTATAAGAGTTATTTATATATTCTGCATAACACTTGTCAGATATATCTTGTCAATATTTTCTCTGAGTCTGTGGCTTATCTTATTTCCTTAACAGTGTCATTCAAAGAGAAGTTTTCAATTTTGATGAAGTTCAATTTGTGAACTTTTTATTTCATTGTTAATGTGTTTTGTTTCTTATTTAAAGAATATTGGCCTATGCCAAGGTTGTCAAGATATTCTTCTATGTTTTGTCTATAATAATTTCAGTTTTAGACTTTATAGTTACATCTATGATCCATTTTAAGGTAATTTTGTATATACTGTGAGGTAGGGGTCAAGGTTAATATTTTCCTATCAATTTGTACACATAATTCTCAGAACATTTATGGAAAAAACTATTTTCATTTAATTATCTTGAAACATTTTTTGAAACTTGGTTGTTTATGTGTGAGTACATTTCTGGACTATTTTTTAAAAAATTGTATTGGTTCATTTTTTTATTCTTTTGCCAATAACCATTCTCTTGATTACTTTAGCTATATTTTAAGTCTTGAAATCAAATAATATAAGTGCTCATACTTTATTTTTGTCTTTCAAAATTATTTTGACTATCCTAGGTCCTTTGCACTTCAATATAATTTTAGCATCAGCTTGTCAGTTTCTGTAAGCAGCCTGATGTGATTATTTTAGGATTGATGTGACTCTAAAGATTAATTTGGGTATAGATGACATTTTAATTTTAGTTTTCCAATTCAGGAACATGTAACATCTCTCCATTTATTTAGTCTACTTTAATTTCTCTAAGCAATGTTTATAGTGTAGTGGTTTCTCACATCTTTTCTAAGGATATTATATTTTTGATGATATTATGGATGTATATTATTAAATTTTTCAATTATTTGTTGTGAGTATGTGGAAACAGAACTTACCTTTGTATGTTATATGATCTGGTATCCTGCAACCTTGCTAAATTACTCTTGATGTTAGTAAAATTTTCATTTTGTAAATTCCTTAAGCATTTCCACATAGATAATTACGTTATCTTCAAGTAAAAAAGTCTTATGTTTTCTTTCCAATCTTTATTACCTTCACTTATTTATTTTTGCCTTATTGCATTGCCTAGGAATTAAAGTGAAATAAAATGAAAGAAAGAGAAAATCAAAATTGCTCTTCATCTATTAATTAAATTCATAATTTTAAACTTCTCTTAAAAACGTTCAGATCCAATGGCTTCATTAGTGAATTCTGTCAAATATTTAAGAGAGAAATATTATCAATTTTACATGAACAGTTTCAGATAATGAAACTAATTTTATGAGTCCAGCATAACTCTGATATGAAAAACTGATAAGGACTTTACAAGATAAATAATATATAGCTCAATATCATTCATGTATGTAGATGTACAAGTCCTCAATAATATAGTAGTAAATGAAATCCATCAATATATGAAAAGTATATCATTTTAAGATGGGGTTTAGTCTCTAGATTGCTCCCAGAATGCAAAGATATTTCGAGATTGCATTACCAGTCACAGAAATTATCCACATTAACAGAATAAATAAGAGAAAAAGCATAGTATCAGGCTGAGTGTGGTGGCTGACGCCTGTAATCTTAGCACTCTGGAGGCCGAGGCAGAAGGATCATTTGAACTCAGGAGTTCGAAACCAGCCTGAGCAAGAGCAAGACCCCTGTCTCTACTAAAAATAGAAAGAAATTAGCTGGACAACTAAAAATATGCATAGAAAAAGTCAGCCGGGCATGGTGGCACATGCCTGTAGTTCCAGCTACTGGGGAGACTGAGGCAGTAGGATCACTTGAGCCCAGGAGTTTGAGGTTGCTGTGAGCTGGGCTGGTGCCACAACACTCTAGCCTGGGCAACAGAGTGAGATTCTGTAAAAAAAAAAAAAAAGTATAGTACCATCTCAGTAGAATAAAAGAAATCATTTGACAAAATTCAATATACATTCCTGATAAAAATTATCTGAAAACTAGGAACAAAAGATACTTCCTCAGTTGATAAAAGATGTTTACAAAAAAAAAAACAACGGCTATTATCACACTAAATGATAATATATTGAATGATCTCCCCCTATGGTCAAGAGATACAACATGAGTTTATACTCACATTTGACACTTAACCGCTCTGTGGTTCCCTTGCATCCTGAGTTCCTCTATTGATTTCCAATTTGCTCTGCCTGCCTTGAATTCTGTCTTTTGACATTTCCCACGAGTAAGGCATCTGCCTTCTGTTGTTCAAGCTGAGTATAATTCTGCTCCTATTGAGATATGCAGGTTTGCTATTTCTTTGAGCAGATGTATTCTCCAACCTATACTAAATTCTATTATAAACTTTGCCCCAATTTTTGTCTGATCTTTAGACTCCACAGGCACAGAGGAAAGACTGGAGGAACACACTAAGAAAGAAGCAGCTGGAAGTCAGGAAAACTGAACAGAGGCATCAGCTGCTGCACAATGTGAGACACACAGGTTTTATAGTTTGAGTCCAGAAAGTTAAATGCCTGCAAGAAGAGAATAACAGCAATCTTAACAAGAAAATAACTCCAGAGTATCACAATGTATACCAATGTCCAGTTTTCAATCAAAAATTATTAAGTATACAAAGAAACAGAAAGTGGGAACCATAAACAGTAAAAAGGGAAGTTAATATAAATAGACTATGATTGGATACCAATGTTGGATTTAAAGACCCAAATCTGAAAGCAGGTATTTTAAACATGTTCAGTGAATCAGAGGAAAATATGATTTTAATAACTGGAAAGATAACAATGCCAACAAAGAAAGAGCAACTATAAAAAGACTAAGTGGAAATTAGAATGTTTGTAAAATTCAACAACCAAAACAATAACAAAAAAAATCACTGGAGGGGACAATTGCAGATATCGAAGACCAGAAGAATCAATGAGTAGGGAGTGAAAGGATAAAGAAAAACGAATTAAGCCTCAGACTTATGAGATAATATTAAGTGGCCAACATATTTATAATTGGTATCCCAGAGATGAAAGAAAGGGGCAGAAAAAATGCTTGAAGAAATTGTAAAAAGAAAATCCAAGTCTCAGGGCCACCCCCACAACGTCTTATGCAAAAGAGAAGGTAAAAGCCTCAGACATCTGCCAAGAACTGCCTCCACAGATCATTCATTAAGGAAATTCTTTGCTAACTTCCCATAAACAAGGGCATGCAAATTGTACCTATATCTAGCACCTAAAACTAAAGCCTATCTGGTTCCACGCTAATAATGAATTACAAGTTTATCTTATAGGTAACAGAACTGGAGACAAGACAGAACCAGACATTCTTTCACGTCCCCAGAGACATCTACGTAATTTATGCCTCTTTTGCTTCCTTATGTTATGTAAAATGTAGATTCCTTGGGCCTCATAAGAATGTAACCACTACCTCATCAACCCCTTCACACCCCCCTGCCTTTTTCCTTCTCTCTGTATACCTTGAAAGTGCTGAAGGTTCCAAATTCTGCTCTGGGAGAAAACAGCCACTGTCTACAGTTCATGTTTTTCCTGGGCATGTCCTCAAAATCTTGGCTTCATAAACCTCCATTGAGTGATATTTTTGACTCTGTCATTTACTTGGGTTGACAAAAGAATGGCCAACAATTTCAGAGATTGGTGAAAACACTTAACCCACATTTCCTTGAAGCTGAATGAACTCCAAAAATGATAAACAAAAGAAAGCCACACCTAAAAACATAATAGTATGTTGAATTTAATGGAGAGTAAGAAAATTTTGAAAGTAGCAGTAGAAAAAATATTTTATACAAAGAAAAATTGATATAATTATCAGCTGAATTATCAATAGAAAATATAAAGAAGACATTCAAATATAAAAATTCAAATTGCAGAAGGAAAATAATATACAACCAATAATCCTATATCCAATGAAACTATCTTTCAAAACTGACGGCGAAATCAAAACTTTGTCAGATAGCAAAAATAGAGAATTATTCATTGTAGATCTGCACTATCAAAAATGCTAAAGCAAATCCCTCAGGCTGACAGGAAATGACATAAGATGGGAACTTTTATAAGCCATAAACAATAAAGGACACAAGAAAAGGTAAGCGAATATGTAGTCAAATATAAGGTGCATAATCTTTTTAGTTTACTATAATTTTAAAAATACATGTTGCTACTTAATGCAAAAATTATAACATTCTATAAGTAGCTTTATAATGTATACACATGTAATCTATTTGACAATAACGCACAAATGATGGAATGGGTAAATGCAATTATACTGTTGCAAGGTTCCTATATTTCTTGTTCTAAGAAGTAAATCAGGATTAAATTTAGTATATTGGGATGTTATAGAGGTATATTGTGTTAATATTTTTCCAGCTCAACAATTTAAAAAATAATGCAAATGTACCTAAAACTCCAATAGTGGAATTGAAATTGCATACTGAAACATTTATTTAAAACAGAAAAAGGTAGGGAGTGACATCTTTGAAAATGGCAGAGAAAAGACCTTGAAAAATTTGCCCCTCCATATAGAAAAATGGTAAAAAATAGAATCCACATTGTCAGAACTATAGAAACTAACTAAAAACTTGTAGCCATACAGGAAATATTCAGGAAAAATGTCTCATTATCAGTTAGAACTGATCATTTCCCATCTCCTGCTCTCCAGATCAGTGACAGTCTTCAAAAATAACAGTGGGCACTCCTGATACAGTGGGTAGCAAAATGGACTAGGAGATCTTCTAAAGGCTAGCACTTAAAGAATTGTCATTATTTGACTTATCTGGTTATTTCCTGGAAATTTCAACACAAATGGCTTGTCTTCATTTGGTCTGACTTGGAGTTCAACCAGTGTAAAAAGCTTCTCCCCAAGGGACATTTCTGGAGAACATTTGTTGGCAAGTGTTTTAATATCCCAGCTGCCTCAGGCAATGATTAACAATTGGGTAAAACAATAGATTATGAAAAAACTTTAAAAGGAAAAAGTGACAAGATTTCCGTAAGGGCTTTGATGAGTCCCAACATATTCCTCATTATCTTAAAGGACACCTACATGTGTAGGGTTGTATGCATTCCCAAGACTGTGTGATTAGTTAGGAAAGTTCTGAGAAGGCCCTAAGCTCTTATTTCTGGCTGACCTTGAGGCTCTGTGTAAGCAAGAAGTGAAGGCCATGGCGGGATTGTAAACTGACAGGCTGAATATTGAAGATATGCCCTAACAGCATCACAAAACTCCTTGTCAAAGACTGGGAGATTTATTGGTTCAGGCAATTAGGGTAATCTCCATTCAATCATCAGCAAGCCTGCAAGCTAACATAGCTGAGACTTCACTGACAAAAAACATATACTTTGAAGAACTTCAGGAAACTCATTAAACAATAATCACCACAATAAACAGTGGAAAAAACAAATCCTGGCTGAATGGTGGAGAATCTCATTTTCAGAGTTGTCACATTATAATACTTAAAATTTCCAAGTTGCAACAAAAATATATGAGAATTAAAAAAAAACCAAGAAAATGTAGGGGGAGAGGAAGATGGTTGAGTAGAGACATCAGCTGCCAGATTATCTCAGAAAGAAGGAAAAGTTTTATATGAAAACAAACAAACATAGATTCTGAGGGGAAAGTGCCAGAACCTACCAGAGATTTCATGGGAAGAAGTTGCAGAGCAGAACAAGAAGGAGCAAGATACCAGCAGAGATCAATCCCCGAGAGGCTTGGAGCCTGATGGAAAAAGAAGGTGGGGATTTTGTTTCTCTTTCCCTCACACCTCTGGAAGTTAGCAGGCTCTTGAGCTTCTAGAGAGCCATTCTACCATCATGAGCCTAAAAGCTTCTGCTACCAGTCAACTGGGAGCTTCTTGAGACAAAGCACCAGGCTGCCAGCCCTTTGGGGTCACTCCCCATCACCACAGACCTGAGCTGAGACATCAGGCATCATAACACTTCTACACCCATTGTGTGCCTTTGTCCTCCCCATGGAGCTTTAGACCTTTAGTTTTTGTGTCACTGGTCCCCACACAAACATTTCCCAACTCCTGCTCAGACTGCAGTAGCCATAGGGGCCAATGGGCCCCGGGGGAACTGTGTGACCCCAAAGCTTGGATATTCTGGGTGGGTTGCCTTTGAAGAGAAAGAAAAAAAGGACCAGAGTTCCATCTCTTCTCCATTCAGAATCTTTTCCTTCCCTTCCCCTTACTCTCCCTCTGCCACTGAGTGGCATAGGTGCTCCAAGGGACGATGGAGCCAGGGCTCTAAAGAATGGCTTCTTCCTTCCTCTTGGCACATCCACTACACTGAGGCTTCCACAGAGAGTGGGGCCTATACCTTTCCTCTTTAAGACCTGCAGAAGACCAAGGGATGCTCAGGTTCTGAGCTCCCTCCCTGCCAGCCCTCCCTGGTGCTGCTCACCTGGCTATTACAGAAAAGCAGGCCACACCTCAAAGTGAAGGGACATCAAACCTGCTTCAGTGTTCCACAAGCAGCTAGGGAACAGCACACTTCTCCCTGGTATGATCAGAGATTTAACTTGGGGGGGAAGGGGACAAGCCTGCAGGCCAGATCCCATACCCCCAGGACTCTATGGTGTTGCTCAGGGGCATGGAAGGAAGATTCCCTGAATTATACAGGGATGAGAACAAATTTCAGGAAGTGAGGGAGCCCACCTGGGCAGAACTGAGAAGAGACTGCAGTGTGGATCTGAGCAGCAGTGCACTCAAGGAGCACCCCTCCTCCCACAGGAAAACTATGCTCTTGGCCCAGGGTGGAATCCTGGACAGCTGGAACCTCCCAGCCCACAGCATTATTGCTGGTGAACTCAGCTAGTTTGAATTCCTGCCTGCAACCAGATGCTAGAAGGAGTCCTTGGGTCAGGGGAAGGAGGAGAAGACCAAAACAAACTCCCGACAGCCAGAGTATGAATTTCAGACAGACCCTCCCCCACGAGCAGACTTTTTGGCTTGGTGAGGCCAGTTCAGCCCCTCTTTGGTAGCTTTCCACAGCAGTCTGGGAGTGGATCCTTGACCCCAGCCAAGACACCTCTCTTCCCTGCCTTTGAGGAGCCTGAAAATTGCCTTACCTGACCCAGACCCACCCAGCCTCACTCCTCCAGCTACCTCTGCTGAGGTGAAAAATAAGCAGTCCCCTGGGAGCTCCAAGGCCCTGTCCACCACCTGGGACATTTAAATACTATTAATGAGGGACTATAGCTGGTCACAAGTCTCCCCGAAAAAACACTGCAGCTGGTTCTTTCTGGCAAGTGCCACCTACTGGCAGGGAGGACAACCCGTACAGCTCTTCATAGGATTTACTGAGTCAATCATACAGGGCATGGTGGAATCTTACCTATAAGCACCACCTACTGACTCAGAGATTAAACTGGGCATCCCAGTATAATTCACACTGTTAAGAAGATCACAGGTCTGGGGAAAGAGAAAGGATTTCAAAGGCCTCCATTCTCCCTCATCAACAAGAGATAGGGAATCTGCCCATATACATAGCCCACCAGCACTACAGCCTACAAATAACTAGCAACTGAAAAAGACACCACACTAAGGATATCTATAACCAAGGCATCGAACTAGAACCTAGGCCCCCATTAAAGCACCCACAAGCAAAGTCAAAGGTTCTTACCCAACATATGCTATAGACACATCCTTACAAATGAGGCGGGAATCCCCAACTAAACAAAAGAAAATCCAAAGATAAATAGTGACAGCTTCTCCAGATGAGAAGGAATTGGTACAAGAATTCTGGAAGTATTAAAAATGAGAACAAAAAAGACACCCCAAAAGGGGAACATCAGCTCTCTAGCAATGAATTGCAACCAAAATGAAAATACCAAAATGACAGATAAAGAATTCCAAATATGGATTGTAAGAAAGCTCAATGAAATCCAAGAGAAAATGGAAAACCAAGTCAAAGAAACCAGAAAAACAATTCAGGAAATGAAGGAACAATTTATTGAAGAAATAGACACATTAAAAAAAGAAACCACATACAACTTTTGGAAATGAAAAATTCATTTAAAGAAATACAAAACACAGTAGAAAGCTTTAAACATAGACTAGACCCAGAAGAAGAAAGAATTTCAGAGCTTGAAGACAACTCTTTTGAATTAACCTAGTCAAAAATAAGAACAAAGAATCAAGAGGAACAAAGCCTATGAGAAATATGGGATTGTGTAAAACAGCCAAATATAAGAATTATGGGCATCCCTGAGGGTGAAGAAGAAAAAGCACATGGCCCGGAAAACTTACTTGAGGAAATAATTGAGTAAAATTTCCCTGGTGTGCTAGAGATTTAGACATCCGGATCCTAGAAGTCAATGAACAACTGAGAGATTCACTGCAAAGAGAGAATCACTGAGACATAGTCATCAGGCTGGCCACAGTCAAGATGAAGGAGGAACTTCTGTGGGCCATGAGGTGAAAACATCAACCAACTTACAAAGGAAAATCCATCAGGCTAACTGCAGACTTCTCAGTGGAGATCTTACAAGCCAGAAGGGATTGGGGCCCATCTTCAGTCTTTTTAAACAGAACAACTGCCCCCTAGAATTTTGTATCCTGCAAAACTAAGTTTCATTTTATATGAATGAGAAATAAAAACTTTTTAAGGTGAGGAAACAATGAGAGAATTTGTTACAACCAGAACTGCCCTGCAGGAAATATTCAGAACTGCATTATACAGGGATCAGCACAATAGATATCCAGCAGTGTAAAATCACCCAAAAACTAAAGCTCATAGATCATATAAAATAATAGCAAAAGAGGAAAAACAAAGCAATAAGGTATTACCCAACATGATGAAGAGAACAGCATCTGACATATCAATTCTATCACTCAATTTTAATGGTCTGAATGCCCTACTCAAGAGACATAAACTGGCTTAATGGATCAAAACATACAACTCAAATATCTGCTGTCTCCAAGAAACACATCCAACCCAAAAGGACTCACACAGACGCAAGGTGAAGGGATAGAAAAAAAATATTTCACACAAACAGAAACCAAAAGAGAGCAGGTGTAGACATTCTCATATCAGATAAAATTGGCTTTAAATCAACAGTGGTAAAGAAAGACAAAGATGGTCATTATATAATGGTAAAGGGAGCAATTCAACAAGAAGACATAATAATCCTAAATATATAGGCACCTAACAGAAGAGCTCCTGGTTTCATAAAGCAAATTCTACTAGATCTAAGCAAAGAGATAAAAAGCAGCATCATAATTCCTAGAGTCTTCAACACCCCATTGACAAAGCTGAATGGATCATATAAGCATAAAATAAATAAAGAAAAACTGACATAGATGGGACTCTAGAACAAATGGGCCTAAGAGACATTTACAGAATATTCTATCCCCAAACTACTGAATATATGTTCTTGTCATCAGCACATAGGGCATTTTCCAAGGTTTATGATATCTTAGGCCACAAAACAGGTCTCAGCAAATCATAAAAACTTGAAAAGAATTATAAATACATGCTACAATATGGATGAACCTTGAAAACATGCTAAATGAAAAAAACTTAACCACATGAAATCAACCACGTATTATATTATTGCAACTATATGAAATCCCATCTATTTCCAGAGGAGGCAAATCTATAGAGACAAATAATTGACTAGTTCTTACTTAGGCATGGGGGGCTAGATGAGTAGGGGTGGTGATAGCTAAATTGTATATATAAGATTTCTCCTTGTGGTGATGAAAATGTTTTAGAATTGGTGGTCTTAGTTGCATATTCTATGAATGTATTAAAAACCATTGAATTGTATACTTAAATAGGTGAACTGTATGCTTATGTGAATTATATCTCAATAAACAATTAAAAGTAAAGAAAAGGAAAAAGGGCATTAAGTACTGATAAATGCTATAATATAGAAAAATTGAAAACATTATGGTATTTGAAAGAAGGTAGACAAAAAGGCTATATATTGTATGATTGCATTCATATGAAATGTCCAGAATAAACAAATCCATAGAAACAGAGTGGTTGCTAGGGGCTGGGGAGATGGAAAAATGGGGAATGGCTCCTAATAGATACTTTTCTTTCCCTTTTTTTAGTGTCATGAGAATGTTCTGAAATGAGATAGTGGTGATACTTGTACAAATTTATGAATGTACTAAAAACTACTGAGTTATACACATTAAAATGGTGAGTTTTATGATATATGAATTATATCACAATATGAAAAAGTAGGCAGGAAAGGAAGAGCAGAGAAGCAATAAAGATATAATATGAGTAGAAAATAAATATGAAAACTGAAGACCTAAAACAAACAATATTAATGATCATATTAAGTATAAATTAGCTAAACGCTATAATCAAAAGATACAGATTATCAGATTAAATAAAAAGTTTTAAGAGGAGAGACTCAATTCTATGCTGCCTACATACATAACATTTTAATTACAAAGACACCTATAGTTGTAAAATTAAGAATTAAAATATATATTACATGGAAATAATATATATAAGAATATTGTAGTTAAGTATTAATTTCAGATAAAATATACTCAATAATATGAGTATTATTACAGATGAAGAGGGATATTTCATAACTATAAATGGGTTAATGTAGCAGGATGATATACTAATTAAAATATATATTTGTACCTAATAACAGAAATCCAAAATACAAGAAACAAAAACTGATAGAACTGAAAGATAAATGGATAAATTATATTTTTATTTGGAGTTTTCCATATTAAACTCTAAGAAATTAGTAGAATTAATAGACAGAAAAGTAGTAAGCATATAGTAGACCTGAATAGTACTATGAACCAATTGAACATAATTAATATTTATACCACATTCCACAAAATAGCAGAATACAAATTCCATTCAAATGAGATATTAACCAGGAAACACTGGAACATATGTGGGTTATAACACAATTCTAAAATATTTATGTTCTAAAGGGATTGAAATCACACAGCATCTGTTCTCCTATCACTGTAGAATTATGTCATAAATCAATAACAAAAGCTTCTGGAAGCAACCTCCATATTTTGAAGTGTAATTGGGACATTCTTCAAGAATAATCTTTGTTTTAGATATTTAAAAGTATCAATAAAGTTAAAAAGATCAAAAAAATACAAAGCATGATGCAGACAAAAAAAGTATTTAAATGAGACATTAACAGAAGATACTTGGGAAACTCCCATGTTATAGAAAATAAAATGCCACACTTTCAAGTGACTAATGTGTCAAAGAAGCAATCACAAGGGAAATTCAAAACTATGTGCAATTGAATAAAAATCAAAAGAGCATCTATTAGATTTGTTAGATGTAGTTAAATCCGCTCAATTCACTAAATACAATGTGGGATTCTGGATAAGATATGGAAACAAATAATGAACATCAATGGAAAATTTTGTGAAACGTGAACAAAATTTGTATTTTGTTAATAATACCATTCCATGATTGATTTCCTGGTCTTCATAATTGTACTATGGGTATACAATATATTAACATTTAGTGAAGCTGAATGAGGGATGCAAGGGGACTCTGTACTTTTTTGAAACTTTTTGTAAGTCTAAAATTAGCTCAAAATAAAAAAAAACTATCACAAGTGATAAGATCATTCTATAATGATAAATAAGTTGATTCATCAAGAGAACATAACAATTGTAAATATATATGTACCAAACTTTGGAGAACAGCTAAATAAAGCAAATGTTCACAGAACTGAAAGGAAAAATAGACAGTAATACGATAATAATAGGTGACTTCAATGCCTCACTTTCAACAATGGATAGATCAACCAGACATAAAATCAATAAGGTTATAGGGGAATTGAATAGCACTATAGACCAAATGGACCTAACAAACAAACACGGAACTTTCCATCCAACAACAGCAGAATACACATTCTTCTCAAGTGCACATGGAACATTCTCCAGCATAGATCACATGTTAGGCTACAAAGCGAATGTTCACACATTTAAGAAGATTGAAATCATATCAAATGTGTTTTCTGACTGTAATGGTATGAAAATAAAAATCAATAATAGGAGGAAAATTGGAAAATCCACAAATATGTGGAAATTTAACAACACAATCCTGACCAACCAATGGACCATAGAAGAAATCAAAAGGAAAATTAAAAAATATCTTGAGACAAACAAAAATGGAAACACAACATACCAAAACTTATGGGATGCAGCAAAAGCAGCTCTAAGAAGAAAGTTTATAGTGATAAATGCCTACATTAGGAAAAAAGAAAGACATCAAATAAACAACCTACCTTTACATCAAGGAACTAGGAAAAAAACCAAACTAAGCTAAAGGTCAGTCAAAGGAAGGAAATAATAAAGAACAGAGGAGAAATACATGAAATCGAGACTAGGAAGACAATTGAAAAGATCAGTAAAACAGAGTTAGATTTTTGAAATCCTCAAAAAAATACTAGCAAATTGAATTCAGCAGCACAATAAAAGGATCATACACCATGACCAAGTGGAATTTATCTCTCAGATGCAAAGATGGTTTCACATATGCAGATCAATAAAAGTGATACACCACATTGAAGGAATAAAGAATAAAAATAAAATAATCAATACAGAAATAATATTTGACAGAATTCAACATCTTTTTATAATAACACTCAACAAATTAGGTATTAAAGAAATGTACCTCAGCATAATAAAGGCTTTATATGACAAGTGCACAGCTAACATCATACTCAATGATAAAAAGCTGGAAACTTTTCCTCCAAGATCAAGAACAAGACAAGGGGGTTCACTCTCATTACTTCTAATGAACATAATATTGAAATTTCTAGCTCAACCAATTAGGTAATAAAAAGAAATAAAAGGTATCCAAATAGAAAGGAAGAAGTAAAATTGTTTCTGTTTGCAAATGATAGGATCTTATATACAGAAAACCCTAGAGTCTTCACCAAAAAGCTCTTAGAACTAATAAAAAAATTCACTACACTTTCAGGATGCAAAATTGGCATACAAAAATTGGTTGTGTTTGTATACATTAAAAATGAATTATCTGAAAATGAAATAAAGAAAACAATCCCATCTATAATAGTATAAAAAAAGAATAAAATGCTTAGGAATAAATGTAACCATGGAGGTGAGATAAGACATTGAAGACACAAATAAATGAAAAAATATCTTATCATATATTGAAAGAATTAATATTCTTAAAGTGTTCATATTATTCACAGCAATCTACAAATTCAATGCAATCCCTATTAAAATTCCAATGACATTATTCACAAAAATAGAAAAATAATACTAAAATTTGTATGAATAAAACATTCTAAATATCTAAAATAATTGAGTAAAAGAAAAATAAAAAGTAAGTAGAAATAAACTGGAGGCATCACATGTCTTGATTCAAACTATATTACAAAGCTATAGTAATGAAAACATTATGGTACTGTTATAAAAACAGACACATATGCCAATGGAACAAAATAGAAAACTCGAAAAAAAGCCCATGCATATATAATCATCTACTAGTCTTTGAGAAGGGCAACAAAAATACACAATGGGGAAAGGATAGTGTCTTCAATAAATGGTGTTGGAAAAGCTGGATATCCACATGCAAAAGAATGGATGCATCAAAAAAAGAAAACTACAGACCAATATCTCTTATGAATATAGATGCAAAAATTCTCAACAAAATTCTAGCTAACCGAA
>CAUYSK010128701.1:0-17978 GCA_963575035.1 Avahi laniger
GCAATCTAGTTCCTCAAGCCACAGATGAGGATAACATCCATTCCAACCTTGGTTCTGCCTTCAAAGGGGCTTCTTGTGCCCACCTTTTTCTATTTCGTTGTTGTTTTTTTGAGACAGAGTCTCACTCTATTGCCTGGCGTCGCCTAGCTCACAGCAATCTCAAACTCCTGGGCTCAAGCAATCTTTCTGCCTCAGCCTCCCGAGTAGCTGGGACTACAGGCATGCACCACCATATCCAGCTAATTTTTTCTATATATTTTTATTTGTTCAGCTAATTTCTTTCTATTTTTAGTAGAGACGGGGTTTCACTCTTGCTCAGGCTGGTCTCAAACTCCTGAGCTCAAACAATCCTCCCTCCTTGGCCTCCCAGAATGCTAGGATTACAGGTGTGAGCCACCACGCCTGGCCCTGGTGCCCACCTTTTTCTATCACAGAGGTTAGACCTTTCTTCTGTTTCTAAGACTTCAACAAATAATACAAAATGTTTAATAAGAGACAACAAGGAAGGTAAAATGATAGGAAGAATAAAAACAGTAATCTCCTGCAAGAAAAATTATATATGGTTAATAAATGGGTAAAAAATAAACGAATGGATAGATAGATAAGTAGATAAGTAATGTGTATCACTAGCGATAAGGGAAATGTAAATTAAACATTATCATTTGTTACTGATTTTTTTAAATATTAAAAAGAGTGATAATAAATCAGCCTTTAAATTAACACATAATTAATATATGATATTTGGATTCATACATTGAAGTTATAAATGGTTGTCCCTTTAATATAAAGGCATTCATTTAAGAATAACAATATTTAAACCAAAAGCCTAAGCTTTTTGATTAGGGTCTGGAAATATACTTTAGAGAACATTCACATCATCAAATTAAAAAATATTTCATTACAGACAAAATGCTGCAAATTTAACCCCCCCAGTGTCCTTCCAAACTCACACTGTGCTCTGTTCTTGATGCATTCAGAGATTATACTTTGCAAAAGTATACATTTCATGAGTAAAACTCTTTTGTTGTAGTTGTTGCTTTTAATTTTGTTTTCTTTTGTCCTTAAGCATAAGCATGACCAGAAAATATTAATTACCATCTCAAGGAGTTTCATAGGTACAAAAATAGCAAGAGGAGATCAATCATTGAAGTCAAGATGATATTTATTGGCTATAATCTTAAAAGGGATGTATCATCTCGCACTGAAGGTATGCTTTACTATAACAAAAGCATTGTCTGAAAAATAAGTGACATATTGACCAAAAGTAGAGAAACTCTGGAAATTTTCTGAGCACAGTCAAGAAGTCATATGAAATAATTTATATAATGGGGATCTTGGGAAAAGAAGGATGGAAAATACTGATAGACTAAATTCATCTTCTTAGTTGGATATTAGTAGTAATTTTATGATGAATAAAATTTCACATATTTACATTTTTTACAACTACTTTACTATTTATATTTATGTAACATGGCAAAAGGGGAATTTTTTCCAACTTACTAGAATACATTTTTTCTGTATTTTTTAAAAGGAAATCATTTTGATATAATCTTTTATTTTACTATCTGTCACTTTCAGGGACATGATTTTAGGAACAGATGTATTTGGCTTTGGCAACGGTTTAGAGAAAGGAGTGTTTTTGTATTCTCTTTGATTAAGTTCACATTGTTTCCTCTTTTTTTAGAGGCAAGATGGAAAAAACTATCAAAATATAATATGTGGAAAATGTATATACACCTATTGTTTAAAGGGCTAATAACCAGAATCTACAACGAATTCAAGCAAATAAGGAAGAAAAAAATCAAACAATCCCATTAAAAAGTGGGCAAAAGATATGAACAGAAGCTTTTCAAAAGAAGAAGACTGATGGCTGATAAACATATGAAAAAATTTTCAACATCACTAATTTTGGGATAAAAAAATCAACATATAAAAATCAGTAGCATTACTAAATGCCAACAGTAACTGATCTGAAAAAGAAACCAAGAATGTAATCCCATTGACAATAGCTAAAAATACAATAAAATAAAATACCTAGTGATAAACTTATCCAAATAAGTGAAAGAGCTCTATAATGAAAACTATAAAATACTGATGAAAGAAGTTGAAGAAGATACAAAAAAGGGAAAGATATTCCATACTCATGGATTGGAAGAATCAATATTGTTAAAATGTCCATCCTATCCAAAGCAATCTACAGATTCAATGTAATCCCTGTCAAAACCAATAACATTCTTCACAGAAACAGAAAAAAGTAATCCCAAAATTTAGATTCAGAATAGCCAAAGCCATCATGAGCAAAAAGAACAAAACCAAAGGATTCACATTACCTGACTTTAAGTTATACTACAGAGCCCTGGTAACAAAAATAGCACTGTACTATTTTACAAACAGAAACATAGATCCATGGGACAGAATAGAGAACCCAGAAATAGATCCACCCCTCTATAGTGAACTTATGTTTTCAAAAAAGTTGCCAAGAACATACAATGAGGAAAGAACAGTCTTTTCAATAAATGGTGCTGAGAAAGCTGTATATCCATATGCAGAAGAATGAAACTAGCCCCTTATCTCTCATCATATACAAAAATCAAATCAAAATGGATTAAAGACTTAAATCTAAGACCTGAAACTGCAAAACTACTAAAAGAAAACATTGGGGAAATGCCTCAAGACTTGGCAAGGACTTCTTGAGTAATTCCCCCAAAGTGCAGGCAGCCAAAGCAAAATTGGACAAATGGGATCACATCAAGCTAAAAAGCATCTTCACAGCAAAGGAAACAATCAACGAAGTGAAGAGACAATCCACGGAATGAGAGAAAATATTTACAAACTACCCATCTGATTAATAATTAGAATATATAAGGAGCTTTAACAATTCAATAGGAAAAAATTAAATGATCTGATTAAAAAATGGCAAAAGATCTCCATAGACATTTCTCAAAAGACATACAAATGGTTAACAGGTATATGAAAAAATGCACAACATTCTTAGACATCAGACGATTGCAAGTCAAAACTGCAATGAGATACCATTTCTCCCCAATAGAAATGGTTTTTATCAGAAAGACAGACAATAACAAATGCTCACAAGGATGTGGAGGGAGGGAAACCTTCATACACTGTTGGTGGAAATGTCAACTAGTACAATCACTATGGGGAACACAATGCAGGTTCCTCGAAAATCTGAAAATAGAACTATCATCTTACCTAGCAATCCCACTCCTGGGTACATATTCAAAAGAAGGGAATTTAGTATATCAAAAAGATACTCCCATGTTTATTTCAGCACAATTCACAATAAGTAATATTTGAAATCAACCTAAATGCCCATCAATAGATGAATGGATAAAGAAATTGTGGTATATATACACAAGGGAATATTATAAAACCATAAAATAGAATGAAGTCCTGCCATTTGCAACCATATGGATGGAACTGGAGAACATTATGTTAAGTGAAATAGGTCAAGCCCGGAAAGACAAACCTTGTATGTTGTCACTCATATGTGGGAGCTAAATATTAAAAATTATTGATCTTGTGGAGATAAAGAGTAGAATGATAGTTACCAGAGACTAGGAAGTGTAGCATGTGGGGGTGTTAATAAAATCAGGTTGGTTAATGGCACAAAAATATAGTTAGATAGAATGAATAATATTTGATAGCACAACAAAGTGGCTATAATTAACAATAAATTAGGGTATACTTTAAAATAACTAAAAGAGTGGAACTGGAATGTTCCTAACAAAAAGAAATGATAAATGCCTGAGGTAATTACCCTGATTTGATTAATTCATATTGTATGCCTGTAGCAAAATATTACATGCACCCTATAAATGTATACAACTATTATGTACCCATAATAATTAAAAATAAATTTTAAAAAATAAACTATGCATACAACTTATATAATTAATTGTCAAAAGTTTTCTGCACACAAACAGAATAATAGTACTAAAATAGCAACCTAATCTTGTCAAATGTCAGTGGCTGTTGTTGAACTTTAACTTTCTCAGTCTAGGATCAGAACTTGAACTTATTTCAAACCTTGCCTTTTTCAAATGAAACATATCAAAAAATACAAAACAAAAATGCACAGTAGCTGAAATCTACATGTTAGTGAAGCACTGATATTAGTTGACTTTTAAAGATATTTTACTAGAAAATAATTTTAAATTAATAAAAATAAAGATGTCTCAAAATGTAGCCACTAGAGCAAGGTATAAATTTAATATCATAACCAATTGTGGTTAATTTTGTTTAAAATTCAGGACTTTGAGCATATAATGTTCTCCTTTAATGCTTCTACCTTGTATTAAAGTTAGTATTGAGTTTGAAATTTTTTTGAGGTTGTTTTTTAAAGTCTTTTTCCTATCTTTAACATTTTGTTATGAAATAATTTAGAATAACAGTCCAGCTAATTTCTTTCTATTTTTTAGTAGAGACAGGGTCTTGCTGTTGCTCAGGCTGGTCTCGAACTCCTGAGCTCAAACAATCCACTCTCCTTGGCCTTCCACAGTGCTAGGATTACAGGCGTGAGCCACCATGTCTGGCCAGTCCAGGCTATTCTTGATGTGAGAAATAGTGCCAAAGTAACTCATAGATTAAAAGATGGCAGTGTCTATGAAGATATGCAGCTAACAACATTTTCACTTGGTTTTGAAGTAGAGGAGAGAGCATGATAATATAAAAATAAACTTCCAATTTTGAGCCATCTCTTTTCTAATTGGAGATACCCTTTTTCCCATTATCACCTCATACCCACCCAGTTTCCACAATTTTCTTTTTATTGAGGGAAACCCTTTTTAATAAATTTATCTCATGGATACTACTGAATTTATAAGCCTATGATCTAATTAATACAGAAAAGTAATAGATCAACAGAAATATAATCGAAAAGCTCTTAATGTCTCAAAATTGTTCTAATTACAGACAAAGGTATTAAGAAACTTTGAAATTAAGATATCAACATCTTTTCAAAAATGAACAGTTTGCTGAACATGCATCAAGTCAAAATATTTTCTGGTGTTTGATTTACAAGTGAACCAGCAATAAAATGAGATCTCAATAATCCATTTCATGCTGTGAGGGGGGTGTTGAGGTTCCCCACTATTATTTTATTATTGTCTATGTCTTTCTTGTCTACTAATCATTGTTTTGTGAATCTGGGAGTTCCAAAGTTGGGTGCATATATGTTTAGGATTGTTATATCCTCTTGCTGAATTGATCTCTTTATTATTGTATAATAACCTTCTTTGTTTTTTTCTTTATTGTTTTTTTTTTTAAAGTCTGTTTTCTCTAATGTAAGTACAGCTCCTACTCACTTTTGGTTTCTGTTTGTGGGAAATATCCTTTTCCTTTTTTTTAAAAAAAAAAGTTTTTTATTTCAGCAAATTACAGGGGTACAAATGTTTAGGTTACAAATATTGCCTTCACCCCATCCAAGTCAGAGCTTCAAGTGTGTCCATCCCCCAGATGGTTCGCACTGCACCCATTATGTGTGAATATAGCCATCCCCTTTTCCCACCTCACACCTGCCTGACATCCGATGAATGTTACTAGTATATGTGCACATAAATGTTGATCAGTTAATACTAATTTGATGGTGAGTACATGTGGCGCTTGTTTTTCCATTCTAGAGATACTTCACAGAGTAAAATGGGCTCCAACTCTATCCAGGATAATACAAAAACTGCTAGATCACCATTGTTTTTGTGGCTGACTAGAACTCCGTGGTATACATATACCACATTTTATTAACCCACTCATGTATTGATGGGCGCTTGGGGAATATCTTTTTCCACCCCTTTACTTTAAATCTATGAGTGTCTTTACAGGTAAGGTGAGTTTCTTAAAAGTGGCATATATTTGGGTCATGTTTTTTTAATCCATTCTCCCAATCTTTATCTTTTGACTGGAACTTTTTACCCATTTATATCCAAGGTTAATATTGATATGTAAGGCTTTATTCCTATCATATCATTCATTGCTTCTAGTTGTTTTATAAATTCTTTGTTTCATTCTTTTTCTGTCTTTTTGTCTTTGTGGTTTGATAAAATTCTGTGATGTTGCCATTTGATTCCTTTATCTTCTTCCTGTGTGTTATTGTTTTATGAGACCCATGAGTTATATTTTCATGTGTTTTTGTGATGGAGAATAGCAACCTTTTATTTCCATGTTTCACACTCCTTCGGACATTTTCTGTAGGGCTGATCTAACGGTGATGAATTTCCTCAGCATTTGCTTGTCTGAGAAAGACTTTGTATCTCCTTCATTTATGAAGCTTATTATGGCAGGATATAAAGGGGTTTTTTGTTTGTTTGTTTCAGCACTTTGAAAATGTCATCCTATTCTCTTCTGGCCTGTAAGATTTCTGCTGAGAAATCCTCTCTTAATCTGATAGGATTTCCTTTATAGATGATGAGACATTTTTCTCTTGATAATTTAAAAATTCTTTCTCTTGCTTTGACTTTAGACATTCTGAATATAACATGCCATGACAAATTTCCTTTTGCTATGTATTTTCTTGGGGATCACTGGACTTCCTCTATCTGTATGTCTACCTCTCTTGCTAGACTTAGAAAGTTGTCATCAGTTGTTTCCTCAAATAATTTTTCTAAACTTCTTGATCTCTCTTCCCCCTTTGGGATACCAATAATTCATAAGTTTGGTCACTTTTTGTAGTCCCAGATGACTTGAAGTCTTTGTTCATTCTTTTTTATTTTTATTTTTTCTTTATTTTTGTCTACCTAGCTTATTTCAAAGTACCTGTCTTCAAGTTCTGAGATTCATTCTTCTTCTTGATCTAGTCTATTATTGAAGCTTTCAAATGTTGTATTTCCCTTAATGAATTTTCCAGTTTCAGAATTTCTGGTTTTGTTTCTTTTTAAGATATCTGTCTACTGGGAAAATTTCTCATTCATATCCTGAATTGATTTTCTGATGCCTTTGTATTAATTTTCAGATATCTCTTGCATTGCATTGAGCTTGTTTAAAATCAATAATTTGAATTATTTGGCATTTCAAGGAGTTCTCTTTGTTTGAGATCTGTTGCTGGATACTTGTTGTGGTCCATTAGTGCTGTCAATTCTTTTTGTTTTTTTTCATGTTTCCTGTGTCCTTCTGATGACATCTGCACCTCTGGTGGAGAAGTAACTTTCTCCAGTTTTTTAAAATTTTCCTGAAGATATATATTTATGTTGGTGATTGAGTAGGACAATTTGGCTTTGGATGCCTGCAGTAGTATGATCTTTATATGATTTCTTCAGCAATATACAGATCAGTGATATCTGTAATTTCCTCAATGGCTTGGGGTACAGGCATTAGTTGAGGCTGTTGTGAAGTTTTGATGGGGACTTGGACACCAGCTAAGCCAATCTTTGGGCCCTAATGGTGGCAGCAGTGGGCTGAGTGAGCCCCAGAGTAGCTTACGTGGGTACTGGTTTTTGTGGTTCTGGAGGGCCAATTCTTGGGTCTCCAACTGTCTTGCTCAGAAGCTAATAGTGGAAGGATTTGGGCCAGGTGTGTGGGTGAGTTATCAGGCTCCTGGGCAGCTGGCATGATGTGAGTGAAGGCAGTACCAGTGGTGTAGTAATCCACTGGGATCAAAAGGGTATGTGTTCATGTTTCTGGTACCTATGGTAGTTTGGGTTAGCTAGTCCACAGCTGCCCATGGCAGGGCAGTGGGTATGGTCCTAGATGTGCTCAGGAGAGCTTGGTCTTCCCTGTTTTTCCCCAACTGGATGGTGACTATAGCTGCGACACCTCAAACTCGGCCTGAGTGTGGAGCACAGCACAGCATTAAACTCTCAAAATGGAGCCTTGGGCCTGTGGCCAGAGAGAGTGGGGCCTCTTCCAGGCAGGCATTGTGGGAAAGAGGCTGTGGAGAGTGTGATCCACTCACATCTCATTTTCATCAGCAGTCTGCAGCAGGGTGATGAGGACCTTTCCAGGGCTGTGTGACAGCCCCCGTCTCCCCTCTCCTCAGAGTAGCGCAGTGGCAGCAGCTGCATCTGTAGATCCCTGGTATCTAGGCTTTCAGAATGGGTCCTTGCTAGAGGTGTTCTAGGTTTGGATGCCTGTGGGATTCCATGGGATTTTCTTTCTGGAACAAATCTGTGCAACCTCTAGGCAGCTCCCTATATTAAGCCTGAGGCCTCCATGAGTTGGGGGGTTCTCCCACAGCCAAGATTATAAAAGCCTGTATCAGAGTGTCAAGGCCTGTGGATTTCTTTGTTTCCACATGTCCAGGAGCTTGTCCCAGCTGACAGCCAATCCCCAGCTGGGCAAGAAGCCTCAAACCCTCTCATTACTTGCTTTTGGTACTTCCTGTCAACTCTTGGTGAATAATAGCCTGTATGTCTTAAAGGAAGTTTAACAGTACTGGGTTTGTCTCTAATTCTGCCCAATTTAATCTTCCCTTTCATTGCTAAAGGGACACTACCTAAAACACCCTTTCTCATCTCATTTATCTTTTGAATTCCTATTTATCTTTCTACATTAAGCTTGTATATTCAGTAAATATTGAATGCCTACTTAGTGTTAAGAATTGTGATTGCACATAAAATGCAAAATGGAATTAGGCTTTTTTCTCTTCACCAAGGATATTACCGACTAGCTGTCGAGAGTGATAAATAAATAATTAGAGTAAAATATGATGAGGATGGTGTGAGAACATTTTGGTTACATAGGAAAGCAACATAGAAATTGAACTAGAAGTCCATTTTAAGGCAAAGTTAATAGTAACCTGTGTCTGTATCCTGCCCTTGAATCCCTCTTGTTAATATTTTTATCATCGGAATGAAAATGTAGAAAATATTCTTTGTAAAACTTGAGGGAAAGCAAAGTTGCTGGTGGCCAACCTAATATATTAATATTAGAGGATGAAAAAATTATGGTATTTATTTAAAGCTCAAAAATGTACAAAACTATATATTGAAACTTAAGAAAAGCAAAAGGAATAATAAACATAAAATTCTGAACAGTAGTTACCTAAGAAAGAGAAATCATGTGGAGAAATACAAGTGCAATAGTGAAGGGTAGCAAAAGGGCACATCCAGTGGATCAGTAATGTTTTGTTTCATAAATGGTGTGTGTCAGTGTGCGTGTTTGTATTATGCTTTATTATTTCAAAATTAAATTTGAAAATAAGAAAAGCTTGAATATATAATAATTGTATCAGTCAGGGTTCAACCAGAGAAGCAGAACTGTTAAGAGATAAATGTATATGACTCATTACAGGGAACTGGGCCACTAAGAGAGCTGGTTAAGCAGTCTCTGTGAGGCAGTTGTCTCTGTGTCTGATGCTGAAGTCCACGAAGCAGGCAAGCAGGAAGGGAATATGGACATAAAGTTGGGAAGATCAAGAGAAGGCTGGAACTCACAAGCACAAGCTGGAACCCCAAGAGGTTAGACTGACATCTCAGTCAGTTTTTATTGCTTCTGACCTTGGTGACAATAGTGTTCCGCAGAATCTGGGAGCCTTTGTCACAAGGCTAAACTTACACATTTGACCAAGGAGTAAAAGAATGTGGATCCAGCACAAGCTACAGCAATTGCAAACCCAGCTGCTCCTTCACCCCAGGAAGGCGAGTCAGCAGACCAGCAACAACATGTGTTAATAACAAAAGAGCTGTTGCTTCCTCTCTGCCCTCCAGTTCTCCCAAATATCTCCCTGTGGTCCACTCTAACATACAATAAGAGAATAGTGGAAAATGTAGTTCAGCACAGCCAAGTTGACACATTATAAAACCCAAACAGTAATGATATATAGTTTTTCTTCAGTATCCATGGGGGATTGGTTCCTGAGCTCATCCCCTGTGGATACCAAACCTCACAGCTGCTCAAGTCTCTTCTGTAGAATGGCATAGTATTTGCATATAACCAACACACAACCTCCCATATGCTTTAAATCATCTCTAGATTATGTAATGCAGCATAAATGCTATGTAAACAGTTAGTTATACTATTGTATTGTTTAGGGAATAATAATAAGAAAAACTGTCTGTACTTGTTCAGTACAGATGAAACCACTCATTATTTATTTATTTATTTTAGAGATGGGGTCTCACTCTATCACCCAGGCTGGAGTGCAGTGGCACAACCATAGTTCATTGTAACCTTGAATTTCCAGGCTCAAGGGATCATCCTTTCTCAGCTTCCCAAGTAGCTGTGACTACAAGCTCATACAACCACACCTGGCTCATTTTTAAAAAAATTTTTGTAGTGCACAGGGTACATTCATACCTCAATACACTCATTGTGACTAAATATTTACTTTTTGAGCTTTTTGTCCTAAAATATTTCTTTCTCTCAAATTTATTTATTTATTTATTTGTAGAGATGGATTCTCACTATGTTGCCCAGGCTAGCCTCAAAACCCCAGCTTCAAGCAATCCTCCCACCTCGGCCTCCCAAAATGCTGGGATTACAGGAATGCGTCACCACATCCAGCTAACCACTCATTTTTTTAAAAATATTTTTGATCAGCGATTGGATCTACCCACAAATGGAAAGCCCATAGATACAAACGGCTGAGTGTATTGTTGATATACCAGGCTATATTAGAAGAAAGCATGTTATCTGTTTTCTCATACTTAATAATTTTACCATACTTGGTAGACAATATCTACATTCAATTTTGGGTATTGCATTTTATTAATAAGATATTAGAGGAAATGAAATGTGATTTTAAGGTGCATTCATGATAATCATATGAGAAAGATTCTGGAGACTCTTGATATTTTTGAAGAGCTCTCATGTGGAAGATGTAATAGGTTTGTTTGATTTACTGCAGAGGATCAACAGTTAAAATGTCACAGAAAAGTACATTTTTGATTTCATTTAAAGTCTAAAAACCCCTCTGGACTGCAAGCTCTACAAAAACAATGTATCTTGTGTGTGTGTGTGTGTGTGTTTGTGTCTGTGTGTGTATTTTTAATTTTTAAAGCTCAGTACATATTTATATATGTTAAAATGATCAGAAATGTTTGTTCAATTAATCAATTAACTAATGGACAACTGAGACAATTTTATAAAAAATAAAATTGAACTAGCTAGCTGTGATATGAGCTATACATACATTTCATAATTCCGTTGCATTCCACATCATAATAAGTGCACCATCTCTTCATAAGCATGTGTTCTTTCAAGGTTGTAAAAACCAGATGACAGGAAAGTTTAAAAACATAAATGATCTCCATTAAAGATTCAGAACGTCTCATATTTTTGAAAAGTTATATTTTAATAAAATCATAAAAATAGCACAATGACCAAAAATATTTTATTCTTCCTTGGGAAACTTGAACGTGTCTATTGACATGTGAAACTAGATGGAGGATAAAGAAAGATGTCCATGCTCTTTGATAGTAATGTTTATTATTTCTGTATGATATAATAGACCAAAATGTGATTTCATGTCTCATTTACTTTCATTGGCTTAGTAATAATGAACTCTACTTTACAGACAAAAACACTGAGGATACCAAATAGTAACCATTTAGGAAAGTTTATGGTTTCACATCTAGGTACCTGGCATGTTGTGAGCAACACATATATGTGCATCTATGAAACCAATGTTTGCATCACAGGTTGCCTGCGTTCTTAGCAGCAACCTGCAAATTCTCTTAAAACTCAAGGATTCTGAAATGTTTTCCATTTTCTTGTGAATTAGTTCCTTCCTTTTTTTCCTACCCTTGATTTCTTCCTATTAAAATTTTTAAGTTTGGCTTAGAAATTGCACTGTAGAAAAGGGTATCTCCACTGTCTACCTTATTCTCTGGTTTCTTACAGTCACACAAACCATCTTGACTTTCACTCATAATTCAAGATCCCTTCTGTCCAATATCTTAAATGTAAAATATTTTTTATTAAAGTATATGAGATAATTTCCTATTCAAGATATTTCCTCAACAGTAACAAATTTTCAAAATAAGTTAGTAGTATTCTATATATTTCTAAGCATAGCAATGTGAATTTAAGAGTTGTATCTATAACCAAAATTCTTCTAGAACTTTCCATATCCTTCATTTCAAACTATTGTTTTTTGCTTATGTTTTTGAAACTTGGTTGCAGAAAATTGAGTTAATTATGCTCTGAGAAGTGTCACTAGCACACACAAGACCCTCTCCTTGTTGATACTTAATTTTCTTTTTTATCTCTAATCCCTGCCCCCCTCATCTTTCTCACCTCACTGCCTAAGCACTCTGCTGGATACCTGTTCTTAGATATCCACAGCAGGTCCTCGAATAATGTCCTTTCATTCAATGTTGTTTCGTTCTAACCTTAACGAAACTTAAAAAAAAAAAAAAAGAAAGAAAAAATCAATTCCCAGCCGCGGCCATTGATTGTGTGGAGTTTGCATGTTCTCCCCATGTCTGCATGGGTTTCCTGAAGATATTATAGTTTCCTCCCACATCCCAAATACGTACATGTTTGGTTAATTGGCATGTCGAAATTGTTCCAAGATGGGTGGGCATAGGTGTATGGGAGTGCACCCTATCATGGGATGATGCCCTGTCCAGAGCTGGTTGCCGACTTGTGCCCTGACTTGCAGGACAGGCTCCAGCCACCTGTGACCCTGGACTGGAATACATGGGTGAGAAAATGAATGAATGAATACAACGTATTGTAAAGTAAAAATTTGTAAAGTATACGATAATCATACAAATACACAACAATAAGCAATGAGGTACAAAAACGCTCATCCAGCCCACCATATTTGTGATTGTTTTTGAACTGTGTGGTGTTAGAAGGTGTTCCTCACAATTTTTGCTTTGCAAACCTTTATGCTTTGATTTAACACACCACCACTATGATTACTGTCACTCACTGATTCAGCAAAAAATTGAGTAAATACTTGTTTTTATTAATCTTTCTCAAATGTGTGTATAGCTCACATTTATTTCAATGTTTAACACTAGAAGTGTTTTTGGGTCTTTATTTAGAAGTTTGCTGATGTTTTTGTGACTAGAAATATACCATAGGAACTTAACTCTTGTTTCTATAAATTAGCCTGTGGTAAAATTGGTTTCATTATACATTATACGTTATTTTCTTAAAGACACAGTTTCCAAGAACATAACGTTGGCATTAAGTAAGGACTTGCTATACATACCAGCAAATTTCATGATAATTTGGGAATGTAGGTATTTTGAATTTAACTAAATGAGTTTATGGCATTGGTCTGGCTTCTTCTTACTTTTTCACTCAACATTGTTTTTAATACTGATTCATGCTCTTCAAAACTTCTAGCTTCATGGTTGTATCAGCCACACCAGTATTCATAGTATGCTTTTATCATCTTTTTTATTCATTTCCTGGTAAGAACAAGAAGGTTGTAACTTATTTATTACTTTCAAAACAATGCCTTCGTATGTGCCCCAATATGGACGGATCTTTGTAGGAGGTTCTTTCTCTGGGATATGCCCAGGAGTGGGATTGTTAGGGCATAGGTTGTATACAGTTTTTATTCTACTCCATATGATCACTTTACCATCCACATAGGTACCTAAGTTTATATTCGCTTTCCCCACTGGTGTACCAGTACTGGGTAATATCCAGCTTTCAACATTTTGCTAAACTAATGTGTGTAAAGGCATACCTCATTATTAATTTAATTTGCCTATCTTTGTTTCCAAGGGAAGTTAAGCAACTCTTCAGAATTATTAGCCATTGAGTTTTCCCTTTATGCCACTAGCCTATTATTCTCCTTTGCCCTTTTTTCCCCACCTGATTCCTGTCTTTTTCATGTGGATTTTCAGGGCTCTTTGTGTATTCTCTAGATGTCAATTTCTTGAGATTTTTTACATACATTACAAATATCTTCTCCCAGCCTGTCAAACATTTGTTAATTTTGTATCTGATTTTTCCTCGTCACATTAAATCTTTGATTTTAATGTAATCAAATCTATATTTTAAAATTTTTCTCTTTCTTTCCTTTTCTTTCTTCCTTCCTTCTTTCTTCCTTCCTTTATGATTTTTCCTCCAAGAGCCTTAATCAATATGATTTTCCACTCCTCAAAATAACACATATATTCTCCTAAATTTTATTATAATTCTACTTTTCATTAATTTATGGTGTGAGATATGGCTTCAACTTAATTTTTTAAATATCAGTTTGCCAATGCTGCCTACCAATCTGTTTCTCCAACTATTTATAGTTCAACTTTAATGTATCTAAAATTTATATGTGTGTTTATAACTTTGTATGTGTGTATTTCTAGAGACATTATGTTATGTCATCTTTCTATCTGTGATGAATATCACACTGGTTTTGTTATTATTAATATTAGTATTATTATGGCTTTGTACTATGTCTACAGCTAGCAAGACATTCCCCCATCCCTTGCTTTCTTTAAATAAATATGACTAAAATATTCATGGACCTTTATGCTTCCATAAATATTTTTAATACAGTGGCTAATTTCTTTAAAAAACAAAAATCCTGTTTGTATTTTGATTGAAAATAAGATGGCATCTCCTTGAAAATAATGACCATGCATATTTTAGATCCTTATCTGCCTGGTGCATCAATCGTGCTGACTGTAGGTTTTAGTTTGTCGCCTTTCTTTATAGCACTGGCATAACTCACAGTCTCCTCATTAATAAGAAATATGTGCCACGGGCAGAGGTTAAAATCCAGGCCCTAGCTGTGCCCAGCTAGTGAGCTTAGAAATGAAGTGGGGTACAGAGAGCCTCTGGTTTAACACTCAAGGCTCACCCATCCTACTTTAACTTGTTCATTCCTCCCAGCACTACCAACCAGGCTGGCTGACAAGCTGGGGCCTCTGCTCTTCCTACACCTGGTGGCACCCACTGTCTACAGGAAGTGCTCCGGCACTGCCTGATGTTACTCCTCTCCCATTCTGGGCTGAGTTTCCTCCTAACATTATTAATAACAGTACCATCACAGGTCCTGTTTGTGAGTTCAGATTGTCCAGAAAACTTAATAGTGTTGGTAGTTTACAGCATCAATAAAATATACTTTTAGACTTTTGTCGCCCAAAGTATGTATAGGAGGCCACCAGCAAAAAACCCTGGCTTGTCAGGCAATGCAGTAGCAGAAGCAAGTTAGGAAATTTATCATGCAGGAAGAAACTTCTTGCTTTTCCCTCACAGTCCAGAGGATGATTGTACACACTTTTCTTTGTAATGAAATATAACACAAATAAAAGAGATTGTCATGCATGGGGAAAGGTTGTAGTAATTACGTGTATTAAGTGTGAAGACTGGGAATTTACTTATTTTACAAACTTGCAGTAATCCCTGAACTTCAGTTTCCCCACCTGTAAGATGGAAAAACCCTTTAACCTGCCTTAAAGGGTTGTTGTGAAATAAATGTGTGGATAAATATAGATAGATATATTCATTAATTTTATTAATATTGTATATATTATATTATATATTCAATAGAATTGTGCCTGGTGCATAGTAGGTAGGTACCTTATAAATGTTAACTATTATTATTATTACAATTGCCTTCAGAGATTCCAGGGGCTTGAAAATTCTGCGATTTTACAAACCCACTGTTCTTGTGTATTTTCCCACCATCTTCTGCCCTCTAGTGGTAATTCCAAATATGACTTCTCTGCACGATTTTATGTGAAATTCTTGTTGCATTAACAACCTCCTTTGTTTTCCTGGTCCTATAAAACCCAAATTATTTTAAGTTCAAGCTTATATATGTATAATTACAAAAAAATTATAACAGTTTCTCATGATTTGGTGAGGAATAATTTGAGGATTGCTTTGTAGGAACTTTGTCTTCAATGCCTGTTTGGATTCATTTCTCTAAGAAACCTCTATCCTAAGGCAATCCCTTTCTGTAGAAACAAGAGCTCTTCTTTTACCTGACTTTACCTATGAGAACTCACCCCATTTTAAAAGAGAGTGAAAGGAACCAAGCATTTTTACATTAAAGGTATTACTTCTCTGCTTCCTGAAAATTAAGCATTTTCCTCCAAAACTAACAACGTTCCAAAGATAGAATGTTTGCATCCATAAGCTATTGAAAGTTTTAATTGAAGAATAATAACAATACTTAAGCTATTCGTTGCCTTGTGAAATCTGTCACCTTCTTTTTCTTTTACCACAACCTCCTTCCCAATATGCTTACACTCACTCTGAATTTAGAGATAAAGAAGAATATTCTTACCAGCTTTACGGTAAAGAGAGATATTGTCAATTAGCGTAAACAGCAGCTGCCTCATCCACCCCTCATTTTCCTATCCGCCCAGTCTCAGAACATAAACAATAGCAAAGACTTAATTGTCATTCTTAAGAGCATCTTTTTGGTGCTTTTACAACATTGCTTTTTACACAGAATTTTAAAATATCATCCTGGACCATACAGTTGTATTGAATAGATATATAATAAAGAGAGCTATACTAAACCGTAAGAAGTTAATTGAATTATTGGAAAAGGCTTTCATTTTATATTTATAAACCAGAAAATGGAGTCAGAAAGGAGAACTTACTGAATAATAAATTTGCGAGATTTAGTGAGTGGATCAAGTATTCAAAATACGATTTTGAACTCCTTAACGTATCCATACATTATTTTGTCCTTGATCAGGATAGGACCATAAATATGAGAGAAGGAAAGAACCTCCTGGCTATATAAATCTGTTCGGTTTGACTGATAACATTTATTTCATGCTTCCTCTAAGCAGAGCTTCCTTGAGCTTGGAGTAGAAAAGATGCTTACCATAAATGAATTTTTATTACCTTCCCCTTCTAAGTTAGTGAAATAATGAAGACATGTTCTTCCTGTAAGATGTCAGATTGTAATCATTACCTTAGCGTAAGAAAGGTTAAGAGTGAAATAAAGGGAGACCCTGCCTGTTCACTTCAGAAAAGAGATACTAGAGCCATCCTGGGCATGGGCAACAATATTTTTCAGGAATATACCCAAACCTGATAAATAAGCACTTATTATTGAACAATAACACTAGTATTGGATATTAATATCTTATTACCAGTTCATACAATTTTCTTCAAATCCCACATGCTTTATGAAAAATCAGTGTAAATTGAAATAATGTGTTAAATTTCTATTACTTATTAAGGTTTATTTCATAGACTTACTTTAATTCCATTGAATGGAAGAATTAACAAAGGCAAAAAAAAAAGAGAGATTTTAGAAGTATTCAAAGAAAGAAGTGGAAGAAACAAACAAACAAACAAAAACAAGAGAGGAGAAAGCAAGTGGCCCAATCTAGTCAAAATAACAAAAGTAAAAGAAAATATACGAACTTATTCATTAAAAACCATTTTATTAGTGCTTATTATAAGTAAGATATTGTGTTAGGCCCTGGAGACAAAATAAGGAACAAAAAGATCCTACTTGTAAGGAATGCAGTATGGCGGACCACCGACTTAAAAATTAAACAGTGTGTGAGTGCTGTGAGGGGGTCATGCACAGGGTTCTTCAGAGAACTTGCTGTGATGGGTCAGTCAGAATTTACCAGTGGAAATAACATCTAAGATGGGTCCTGGAGGGTAAGTGACAGACAGACAAGGAGTAGTGAAAAGAGTGTTTCAGGTAGAGGGAAGAGCATGTGCAAATGCCAGGAAGAAAAAGAACCCACAGCACAAGTGAATAAGCAAGTTCAAGCAACTAGAAATAATTCAATGTGGCTGGAGAGTAGAGTTGTGCGGGCAGGGAAGAAAGTGATGGGGAGATTCAAGATGAAGGACGCAAGCTGGGGCCAGATCTTAAAAGGTCCTTTAGGGCAGCAATCCCCAAACTTTTTGGCACGAGGGACGGTTTCATGGAAGACAATTTTTTCATGGACTGGAGTGGCTGGTGGGTGGATGGTTTCAGGATGACTCAAGTGCATTACATTTATTGTGCAGTCAAACCTCTCTGCTAATGATAATCTGTATTTGCAGCTGCGCCCCAGCACTACCGTCACCATCTCAGCTCCACCTCAGATCATCAGCATTAGATTTTCATGAGGAGCAGGCAACCTGGATCC